>CAMOHE010042849.1:2516-17664 GCA_946598075.1 Artocarpus hirsutus | reverse complement strand
GGGGGAGGGTGTGGGGGAATGATAGAAGCAAAAAAAGACAAGAAAAGGAAAGGGAAAAATGAACAAAAAACTAAAAATAAAAATAAAAAAATGAAAGAAAAAAAAAGAGTGAAATGCAACGTTCCTTGAAAGAAAAGTGAAAGTCGGGATGGAGGAAAAAAAAATGAAATCTGACTTATTATTTTTTGAACGTAATACAGGGTAGTATATTTATAGAACAATCCCTGCCTATAATCTCAACTAACTAAAGAACAAAAGATCCTAACTTAACTGAATCTGTATAATTCTGATTTTATGGAGTATAAACTCTTAAATAATTAAATTTCAAGTAACATAAAATCCTAACTAGTATATCCTAGATATTTTGACACTCCCCTCAAGTTGACGCATAGATGTCAATCATGCCCAACTTGCTTACAAGAAGTTCAAAAACTGGTTTAAACAATCCTTTTGTGAGGACATCAGCAGTTTGTTGTGACGTAGGGACAAATGGCATGCAAATGACTCCTTCTTCAAGTTTGTCCTTGATAAAGTGTCTATCGATTTCCACATGCTTAGTTCGATCATGTTGCACAGGATTATAAGCAATGTTAATTGCAGCCTTGTTATCACAGTACAACTTCATAGGCTTTCTACCGGTTTCTTCAATTCCTCTAGTATGCGTTGTAGCCATAGGAGTTCACAGACCCCATTAGCCATAGCTCGATACTCGGCTTCTGCACTACTCCGAGCCACCACACTTTGTTTTTTACTCCTCCATGTAACAAGATTGCCCTAAACATAAGTGCAATATCCTGAAGTAGACTTCCTACCTTTCATTGAACCTGCCCAGTCTGCATCGGTCTAGGCTTCAATAGTACGTTGTTCTCTTCTAAAGCACAAACCCTCTCCTGGAGAACTTTTTAAATACCTCAGTATCCTATAGGTAGCTTCAAGATGTTCCTTCCGTGGGGAGTGCATGAATTGGCTCACCAAACTTACAACAAAAGAAATGTTAGGTCGTGTGTGTGATAGGTATATTAACTTTCCAACCAGCCTTTGTTATTGAGGTGCTTCCATTGGTTCCCCTTGTTCACCATCACCAAGTCTCTTATTTGGATCAATCGGGGTATCAACTGGCTTACATCCACTCATTCCTGTCTCCTTTAAGAGATCTAGAATGTACTTTCGCTGTGAAACCACTATACCTTTCTTAGATCGTGCCACCTCTATGCCAAGAAAATACTTGAGGGTTCCTAGATCCTTGATCTCGAACTCAGTTGCAAGACTGCCTTTCAACCGAACCATTTCACTTTGATCATCACCTGTTAGAATAATGTTGTCAACATACACTATTAAAACTGTTACCTTCCCTTCTAGTGAGTGTCCAATAAACATAGTGTGATTAGTTTGAGCTTGAGTATAACTCTGTCTTTTAACTGATTTGGTAAACTTCTCAAACTAGGCACTCGGAGATTGCGTCAAACCATATAGAGATTTCTTTAATTTGGAAACTCTAGTTCCAAATCTTTGTTCAAAGCCCAGAGGAGGGTCCATGTATACCTCTTCTTCCAGATCTCCATTTAAAAAGGCATTCTTGATGTCCAATTGCTGCAAACGCCATCCAAGGTTAACTGCAAGTGATAGGAGTACCCTTACCGTGTTTAGTTTTGCCACTGGTGCAAAAGTCTCCAAATAATCAATGCCATAAGTCTGTGTAAAACCCTTAGCCACAAGTCTTGCTTTGTACTATTCCAATGTTTTGTCGGAATTATATTTGGTGGAAAAAACCCACTTACAGCCCACGGTTGTCTTCCCTTTTGGTAGATCTTTAACTTCCCATGTCTTATTCTTCTCAAGAGCTCTCATCTCTTCGAGTACTGCCTCTCTCCATTCAGGATTTTCCAAAGCAACCTGTATATTCTTAGGAATCTCTACACTGGATAACTGAGAGGTAAAGGCAGAGAAAGGTGGGGAGAGATTCTTGTAAGAAACAAATTTAGACATTGGGTACAAAGGGCGACTAGTACATGACCTGTTTCCCTTTCTAACAGCTATTGGAATATCTAAATCATCAAAAGACTTGCTTTGAACTTCAATATTTGACTGAGAAATGTCTGAGACAGTTTTAGAACAACCTGGATGGTTTTGGACTTGATTCGGGTTGACTTCATGGCCAGGCAGGGATGTGTTGGTCACTTTTCTTTGATCTGGGCATCTTCTCTCATAAACCAGCGCAAATATATTTTTTGAACCTGTACCAGAAACATCGTGATCCTGTGGAGATCGAGCAGATTTGTTTGATTCGTTTTCTTCATGTTTTTGACTATCCCTTTTTGAATTTAAGGTATCCTTCAATGTGATATTTGATTCGGTTTCAAAGTGAGAGGGTAAATTAGATGGCAAATTTGAACTCTGATTGAAGATTTGATTTCAAATTCGGGTTCAATTCTGGCTGATCCTGATTTGAATTTAAATTGGATTGCAAATCTATTTCAAACTCGTTTGAAAACAAATTAGATTGAAAATCTGATTTTGAACGATTATTTGACAACAATTCAGACTCCATATTAGATTGCAAATCCAAGTTAGATTTAGAAACCCGTTCAAAATTTGGTTTGAATGTTGAAAGCACTTCTTCTACCACCTGCACCGAATCTTCTTTGGATTTATTCTCCCCCTGAAGCTGAGGAGAGAAAAACGTGAGACGCTCAAAAAAGGATGTATCCATGGTGATGTGCATTTTTTTTGAAATAGGATCGAAACACTTATATCCTTTCTAATTTGGGGCATAGCCCACGAAGACACACTTTTTAGCCCTAGGATCCAACTTACTTTTCCCTTTGTCATGATTATGGATAAATATTGTATAGCCAAAAATTCTCAAGGGTAAGGGTGATATAAGTCTAGATGTAGGGTAAAGAGAGTGAAGAACCTGCAGTGGGGTTTTGAAGCCAAGAATTTTTGAAGGCAGCCGATTAATTAAAAATGTGGCTGTGAGAATAGCTTCACCCCAGAGATGATTTGGGACTCTATTTGAGAAAAGTAACGCTCTAGCAACTTCTAACAGGTGTTTATTTTTTCTTTCAACAATCCTGTTTTGTTGAGGGGTATTGGTGCACGAACTTTGATGTACTATGCCCTTATCTAAGAAGAAGTCCCCTAGAACCTTATTAAAATATTCCTTACCATTATCACTTCAAAACACCATAATTTTTTTCGTGAAATTGTGTGTGAATCATGGTATAAAAATTTTTAAAGACACTTTCAACATCCGATTTGTCCTTAAGAAGATAAACCCAACTTACTCTTGTATGATGATCTATGAAAGTAACGAACCGTTTTTTCCATAGAGAGATGAAGTTCGGGAAGGTCCTCAAACATCACTATGTATTAAAGAGAAAGGAGCAGAGGGAATATAAGGACGTGGAGAAAAAGGAACAAGGTGTTGCTTTGCTAATACACAAATTTTACATTGAAAGAGAGCAGGATTTTATTCTTGAATAAGTTTGGAAACAAATATTTTAAACAAAAGAAACTAGGGTGACCTAGCCTATAATGCCACAAAATTATTTCTTTATCACTAGAAACTGATACAGACTTGAAGCAAGAACCTTGAACTGGTTTACTCGAGTAGGATCCATCTTAAAAAAAAATAAAGACGTCCACATTCCCTAGCACTGCCAATCGTCTTCCCCGAGTCCAGGTCCTGAAATTCACAATGAGACGGACTGAATTTAGCAGAGCACTTTTGATCGTTAGTAATTTTACTTATTGACAACGAATTACATGTTAGATTAGGAACGTGAAGGACTTTATGAAGTGTGAGAGAATGAGATATTTTAATGGATCTAGTTCCAGCAATTGAAGAAAGAGAACCATCTGCAATTTTTATTTTCCTGTTTCCAGCACAAGGACTATAGGACGAAAAAAAAATGAGAGCACCCTGTCATGTGGTCGGTTGCTCCAGAATCGATAATCCAAGTACAACTTGAATTATCTTTGACACTAGGAAAGGTTGTAGTTAAGAAGTTATCGGTTTGTGCTAAGGAACACAAAGGATTGGTGAATTGTGTGGATTGGAAGAGATTATACAGTTTCTCTAGTTGGTCCTTTGTGAAGTTAGGAGTACTCAAATTAACTTGTTGCTCTTGAGAAGTTTAAGCCACGGTTTGCAAAGCTCTCCATTAGGACGCCTTTTTTGATTGGCTGGTTTTCCATGAATCTTCCAGCATGTTTCCCTTGTGTGCCATGGTTTCCTGCAGTGATCACACCATGGCTTCTTCCTCCTTTCTCCTGCAGATTCTGAGCATGGTGAGGTTAGGGCTAAACTCTCGGTTTCTATGGCAGATTTTGCTTCTGAATCTCCAAACATGACTTTCTTCCTACATTCCTCCTGTCTTACTTCAGAAAATACCTCTCGGATGGACGGGAGAGGTCTTGGGCCAAGTATTCTACCTTTAACTTCATCCAGATTACGGTTAACTCCAGCAAGGAACATATAGACCCAGTCATTCTCCTCTCTTTTCTTATGCCTAGCGCAATCGTTTGGGTTTTCCTAAGTGTCATCATAGCATTGATCCAACTCTTGCCATAGGGTCACCATTTCATTGTAGTAGATGGTGACTTCTTGATCACCTTGCTTGGATTGCCAAAGTTTGGTTTTTAATTCAAATATTTAGGATGAGTTTTCCAAATCAGAATAGGTTTCTCGAACGGAATCCCAAACATCCTTAGCCGTCGTCATAAACATGTGTGGTGTGGCAATAAATGGTTTCATCAAATTTTGGAGCCATACTGTCACCAGTGAATTTTTTGATCTCCAAGTTTTAAATGATAGGTCATCTTCAGCAGGTCTCTTTGTTTCACTCGTCAAATAGCCAAGCTTACCCCTGCCATCAATGGCCAGCTTCACAGATTGAGACCACTTTAGTTTCTGCCTTTCAATCGGTGGACAGTAATTTGTAGAGGGGAATGCACAGCTGTGATGTCACCACTTGTTGCAGCAGGCACTGATGTAACCTCTGATTCGGTAGAGGTTCCTCTAGCTCCAGTCATCGCCTTCTTCACCATAGGAAACGTGCTCCAAAGAGCCTAAGCTCTGATACCATGAAAGTTGGGATGGAGGAAAAAAATTGAAATCTTACTTATTATTATTTGAACGTAATACAGGGTAGTATATTTATAGAACAATCCCTGCCTATAATCTCAACTAACTAAAGAACAAAAAATCCTAACTTAACTGAATCTATATAATTATGATTTTTCGAGCATAAAATCTTAAATAATTAAATTTCAAATAACATAAAATCCTAATTAGTATATCCTAGATATTTTGACAAAAAGAAACAAAAAACAGGCAAGGGTTGAAACGTGTCTAACATATATAGAAGAGCCAATTGGTTCTTTTAGATTTGTTACATTTATATTTATTTATATTCGTTTCCTTTTTTTTTTTGGGTAATGTTTCGGATGATTTTGAGGACATCTTGTCCTCTGCTAGGACCGATTGTATGGTTTTGACCATTTCAATGAAGTTTTCATCTTTTATATACATATGTACGCCAGTTTGACACCCAGACCATTATGGTATTGGTATATTTTTCGTTTGATATGGTAACATCGTTAGTACATTTGTGTAATACTCAATAAATGTAGTCGAACATTGCAATATTGAGTATTACGCTAAAGCAAATGAAGAGTGACGTGAACCTACGCACGATGTTAACATGTGAAAGAATAATGTTACTAGTGTTGAACTAGTGTGTGTGCTAGCTATGAGACTTAGCCTACTTATATATATGTGAACATTTATTTTGCGTTTGTTCTTTTCTTTTTCTTTTATTGAAACTTTGGAAGTTTTCTTGTTGTTGAACTTGTTTCATATCGAGAAAATACCAGGAGTGACTAATACGTTGTTTTTGGATGCATATGGAGCTGCAGAAGAGAGAATGGGAAACTGCCCGGTTTGTCGCAAGGTTTTTCATACCAAGGATTTTGAGCATGTGCTTGACTTAGTTGGCTCTCTTCCGTCCCAATTGGTATCTCATCTGACTCATTTTATTACGTATTAAATCGTGTATGTGAATGATGAGTATGCGCTTGATATGTCCTCCATTGTTCACTACGCGCTTGTTTGTTTTTGCTTTTATGGGATTCAGAGTTCTGATGAAAATGAAGTTGAAGACCCGCAGAATCTCCTTAATTCTGATTCTGAGAACATTAGAAGACAGAAATATGAGGCCACATTGAAATTACAGCAAGAAAACAGTGGTCTAATCGAACCTAAAAGAGATGTTCGCGTTTTACCTGGTATGTATCTTCCGCAGCCAGCTACAGCGCCTGCCGATGTAGCAACCAAAGAGTCCAATGAGCAACAACAGAGAGACCTCACGTTGTCCTCTGAAATGCATGCCAGTTCTTCTCAGAGACATAACAACAGCCAACACAGGAGAAAGAAAAGAGTGCATAATTCAAGAAAACCAGTTACACGGTGGATTCGGAAAGAAAATGGATCAGCAGGATGAGCATTTTGATTGTGGTTCTTGTGGCAGCTTTTTTTTTAGTCCTTCCCCATCTGTAATTGCTATGGTGTGAAGGATAATATATATACAAAAAGCATAGACAGAGATAGTAAAAGAAAAAAGAAAGAAAGAAAAAAAGACAACTTATTTCAATTCTACGTTTGTTGCTGAGCTTGTAGAGGCAAGCGTGGCTGGCTGTCCGTATCATGTATTTCTTCTAATCGAATTTCCAGGTACGGAATCCAATAAATCTGGGATCACAACGCAGTTTAGTTCATTTTTCAATATTACCGAGTGTACATGAAAGCATGGTAGATATTGTAATAGTTATTATTATTATTATTATTAATGCAATACAACGTTTTATCAATGGGTTTTAAGTGACTTGAAGGGATGCCTAGAAGAGTTGACCTTTCCATTTATGCCACTAGATATTGGAGCTTAATCTTTGTGCCCCTCAAATGGACTCATCAAAGGTCAACAAATGCGTATTGCTAGAATTAACTTGTTTGTGAGAAATGTCATACACATGATTACCACCAGTGATCTATTAGATGCCGTAGAAAGGCTGCCTCTGCTCACCATTGCCTCTGGTCTCTAGTAGATTTTTTATTGTTACTTTATTTTTTTTTTTTTTATAGTTTATCAGATTATGTAAAATTTTAAAGAAAAATGGTCAGTTGTTGCCGGTCGTTAATCATCTGTTAGTAATACGGTAGATTATTTTTTAAATTCTTCCAATTATTTTCCAATTTCAAGACAAAATAATTGGTCGACTTTAAATCTGATGTTGGTCTTTGAGAAAATTAAGCTTTATGCTACTTATAGTAGGAGTTTATAGCTTTACATCACTTATTTTCTTAAAATTATTTATTTTTTTAAACAAAGCAATTTGGTAAAGTATAGAGTTGATATTACCCCTACCCCCAACTCTATCCCTAATCCATCCCGAAAATCCCCAATTTCCTATTGTCCAAGCACCTCATCTAAAAACATGGAAAACAAATCAAACAACTAATTTCTACTATTTTCTAACAACAAATCCAACAATTTTACAAAATCTAAATCTAAAACCTAATATTAGAATCATTGGAGGAAGGGAGGTAGAGACACTGAGAGGTAACTGGAGGACGCACATTCTCACTTTTTATATGATATAGATATAGATTTAGATACAGATACAAGTATGCAAGGAATAAAAGAAAAAAAAAAACAAAAACAAAAGTCAAAGTTTATTCATCTTATAATCCAGTGACAAATAAAGCCAGCTTTACATGCATGCAAAAGCACTAATATTGAAGACATTATCAGAACACTAATCATATTAGCCTGATAACATATCATTTCCCAGGGTTTAGGGGCTGCAAGAACGAGTATAATTAAATTGCACCCATGCCCTCTGGAATTTTTGTCAATGTCATGTTGGAACTCAAATTTTTAAAGATTGGCTCTTCATTGACAAAGGAAATTAATGAACAACAATTAGAGTACAAAATTTAAGTGTGAAACATTGTTCAGGGTTCAGTTTATTACTAACCACTCCTTTCAAGGGGGGAAAAAGTTTGGGTGTATTTGTGCAAAAAACTTGTGACAATTCCATCCATCAGTTGGCATCCGCTAGCTATTAGACAACATATTTTCAAATTTAAAGTTAGAATTTTGTTAGCTAAAATTGAAAGTTCAGAATCCATGTCGTAAAATTTCGAAAAAGTTAAGGTGCACCTGCGATCAACCGTTGGTTTTCAGGACTAATGGTTTCGAAAGTTTCTTGTTGTTGTCAATAAATGAAGCCGGAAACCTTCATCTGCAACGCAGGCATGTTTTACTCAGTCAGCTTTTGTGAATGCATTAATTTTTTTAAAAAAGGCGGGAATATATGGACAAAATAACAACATAAATGAAAAGGACTTGGCCTACATTATGAATTATTGTCTGTATTCGACAAGTGAACATATAAAGTGTGTTTCAGATTATACATACACACACACATATGAAGTGAAACCCGCTACGGGTGGTGCCATTTTGACCACCTAGTTCACATTAAAGATGGACCACATTGAGCCCCAGAAAAAAAAACAAAAAGGAACATTTAGAGATCACAGAATAGCTTATCATATCACAGTTACGACAACGTTTTATGGGCGTCCGAGAGCGCTTTAAGAAAGTATGAAACATTACTCGAAGGAATATGGATCTAGAAGGTAGATATGTCACGTCTTGTCGGAACAAATTTTGAGCAGTTATATAAATCATAACTTGAAGATAAAAGATGGTCCCGATTTCTACGCACGTTATTTGATCACAAGAACTTGCGAAACTTGACCTGTTTCACATACGAATATAACTCAAAAAGAATGTTATTAATGATAATAATTAGGAAGGACGATGGGGAACAATATGGGAATTAATAAATGTCAACTCGAATATTCACAATTGCTTTCTCAACGAGAGGCAAAAAAAAAAAACAACTTTTTCAAAAAAATTTCATGAATAATGCATCTCCCAATGTTCGAGAAGATGTTTCTTTACGGTGCAAAAGTTTTGATTACTTATCAAAAGATAGACTCATTTATTAGACCGTTTAAAATGTACAGTTTAAATTATAATTTATAATTTAAACTAAGTTTGTTATAGTCCTTTCACTTAAAATTTAAAAACATACTTAATTGAATTTACAATTTGTAGTTTGAAACAGCCGATATATATATATGTATGTCACAAAATATTCAATATTATGTTCCTTAGTTCTTACAAGAGGATTCAAACTGGTTTTGAATATATTCTAATTAGTGCAAAAGAAATTTGAGAGAGAGAGAGAGAGAGAGGGAGAAAGAAATGGTATATATACGTCAATTTTTCTTGACCCAACAATGATGATCATGCGTTGACAACTTGTGGTGTAGCCTTTGAGAAAAATGGGTCACTATTTAGGTCATTGTCTTTCTCTGTCTTGCAGTTTTGCATAAATGGTCTCCACCACTCCAACAACTCATTGTGGGGGTAACAGAGATCCGTCTCAATAAACAACAAATTCAAGATTTTTTTTAACATAAAATTTTTGCCACTCAGATTTTTTCGTCAGTTTTGTGCTGGGAAACGGTTCATTGAACCGGGCAAGCACACACAGCAAAGCCCAGGTAGCCATTAAACAGGGCTCTCTACAAGAATGCCACAAAATTTAAGTTTGAATTGATTTATGCCATATGGAAAAAAAATATTTATACGGAATGCCACTGCAATGTCATCATTTAATACTTGAGAATCCTTGAAATACTGGCTAATGTCTGTAATATACCTCAAAATATCAGACCAAATTGTCTTTGAGGGATAATTTAGTCTTTATGATTCAGACAGATGGCAGAAATCCAAAGCTTTTCCACCCATAGCATGTAACGATCTACCGCCGATGTTTAGTGGCAGGCACCGCAAATAGCTCCATTAAACAGGCTGACAGGCCCAAGTTGCCAAACCCAACAATAGAAGAGGCCTGAGAGAAATTATATGTTATGTCATATTTTTAAAAATTGTCTTTATTCGCCCATATTTAAAAAAAGTTATGACATACAATCATTTATATTTTATGTTAAGTTGTGGTATAAATAAATATGTATAGTATTTATAAAAAACAACCCTTGAAATATAGTATTTATGAAAATTTCCAACACTCCCAAATCCCAACCAAACCAGAAAGCACAAATAAGCTAACAGAGCAAGGGATATCTTCGTTCAAAACTAAAAGCAGGAAACATATTTTCGTCAACAAAACCGGAGTTTATGGTTCTAAGAAGAATAAACGGTACCATAGCATCATACATAGCGAAAGGAAGACATTGAAGCCTAATTCCATTACCAAGAGCAAATAAAATTGTAGAAGAAACAATAAGAAAAAAAATGAACATATAAAATTTATATTGATTCGCTGTCGACGTAAGCGTTACATTCACTTTTAGCTGTTGCAAAGTTACTATGATGAATAAAAAAGTTACAAAAGAATGAGAGAAAATCACACCAATGTCAACTCTTTTGGTGTTTTCTCTTATATAACTCTAATCTAACCCTAATTCGATGTCCTCCTTTATACATAGACAACCCTAGGGCAACTGAATTTTATAAGTTGAAATGTTTAAACTATTCTTAATGAAATTTTATATAACATCAAAATTAGGTTTCATAACTTAACATGAACTACGTACGATTCTTTTACGAGAAATTATAATAAATAGGCCAAAATTTGTAAGCTTTGAAATCAACAGCTAATTTTACAAACTATTAGGAATAATAGACCATTTTAACTTTTAAACTTTTTTTTGTTTTTCTATTTTGCCCTTAGATTTTTTTTTTCCTTTTTTTCTCTAATTCTTTCTCTTTTCTTTCCATCTCCTTCCTCACTTTTCCTCTCACGATGGCTCTTCTATCTCTCTCCCACTCGATGACATTGTTCCCCTTCCTGGATTGTGAAAGTCGTCATCCTAAATATATTCTCCTCCTCTCTCTCCCTCACAAAGCCGGCGTTTCTTCCTTGTTTGATCGTGAATGTTGTCGTGCTCTCTTTGACGCAAAGAAGATCGCGAGGCCTCAACATTGAGGCGCTAGGCAGTAGACTGACTCTTTGGCGATGATGGCTGAGATAGGCTATTGAAGGTTCTCGAGCTTGTTTATAAAGGTACGCCGGGCTTTGAAATTGCCTCCTTCATTTCTGTATATGCTGTTGTTGATGACGAGGTTGGGAGAAGAAATAGAGAGAGAGCAGTATTGGAAAAAAAACTACCTTAAATTTTTATTCTATTATTCTTTTAGCTTATTTCCCACGTTGACCTTTCTCATCTCTCATGTATCATAAATTATTGAGATATTTATGCCCATTGCCATCTTATTAAATCGTAGATTGACTCACTTGAAAACAAACTTTTACATTATATATCATTCACAAAAATCACTAATCGAATTATAAAAAAAAGTGACTTGTGGCATTTTTTAAAGAGTTTTTTTTTTTATTTTTTTTTATTTTTTTATGTGGCTTATTTCAATCCACACTTCAAAAAAGTATTTGTAAATCTCGCTAAATTATTTGGCTTCTAATTCAAGAACAAATCGGCTAAAGGAGTCTAATGCCCCGAAATTAATTAAGTGATATTAATATGTAAAATAATGAATTAGTGTACCAAGATGTATTTTTAAACTTAATCTGACTATTTTGTGATATTTTTAAAATTTATGTTATTTCTAATTATTTTAATCATTTTAATTACTTTTAACTATTTTCATTTGTTATTTTGAATTTTTAGAACGAAATAATTTATCAAACACCAACCATGTTCTTTTTTCAAAAACTGTGGGTGGTACACGGTTTTCCTTCCCTGTTTTGCTCTCTGCCCATTTTTATTTATTTCTCTCTTCCTTTCTTTCCCTCACTCTCTCGCGCTCACTCTTTCTCTCTCACACTCTCGCCTCTCTCTCTTTGCCTCTCTTCCTCTCTCTCTTTCTCTCAAATTTTTGATTCCAAATCAAGCCCAAGCTTTGGTTTTCAGTGGATTGGAAGCTCGGGAACACGTTTGAACAACCACAAACTCGAATCAAAGCTTAAATCAAAGGTTAGTTCAAAATTTCAAACTTTTTCCAATTTTTCAATTTTCCTAGCATTTTGAAATCTAAGCTTCCTTAAGCTTAGAAAACCCTTAATCTAAGTTAGTGAAACTTAAAACATCTAGAATCTAGGTTTGGTCTGATTAAAAATGGATTTAAATCAAGATTTTTTTTTTCATTATTCACATTTTTAGATTTTCTTGGATTTTTCTATGCAAATCTTGTTTAAACTAAATTAAAGGTGTTCTATTATGTTTTTCTATCATTATGAGTGTTTTCTATACTTGACAATTGAAAAAAATAGGTGAAAATAAGAATTAGACTTGGGGAGGCCAAGACCTGATTCTGAAAAATTTTAGAATTTTCCTAGTTCGATAGGTCTGATTCATGAGTCCGGCCTAATTCATGAATTCGGTAGGCTAGACTCATACCTTCGGCAGGCCGAATCTAGAAAAGTTTAGCCGATTGAACCCAGATAGTCGGTAGGCCGAACCACGAAGACCGGCAGGCCCACCGAGCTTCATGAAAATTTGTCATTTTTCACCCGTTTTCATTGTTTTGAATCCCGATAGAGATTTTAAACCTTCAATATGATTTTATGGATTTAAATGACACACTAGGACATTATGAAATAGCTTAGTAATATAGGATATTTTAAGCTAGATACTGATAAACTTAGTTTACATTTAAGGTTGTTCGTGATTTCGTGAAACTAACGTCTAGCAGATCGGGATTGCGTTGTTAGACATCGGCAAGGACATTGAGGTAGGACTTCTAGCCCTTCCTTGTTAGCCAAGTTTTTAAATGATTTTGGCCTTAAATATAATTTCTTTCAAAATATTTTCAATGATTGATTGAAAAAGGTTTTTATCAATTGTTTTAACAAACAATAGATTGAGGTAATTTTCACAATGAATCACATAATAAATGTAAATAAAAATACTTGGTAAAAAGAGATTTTAATAACTATAGAAATACATAGATGGGTATGATGTCATATTTAGAGATCGAGTCGTGTAGCGTGCGACCTTGGGGACAGGTTTCAAAACCCAGCTGGGCCACTTCGGTGATGATAAATATAATTTGCCCAAGGAAGATAAAAATGTACTTTCTGGATGAGCTGTTTTTAATAAGATTTATTTAATTTTGTTTTCTAATCATTTCCTTGGAATATAAAATTTTATATTTAATTTATTTATCTGTTTTATTTCAAAACCTTTTCCCCTAGGTGGAATTCAGCTTAGGATTGATGAAGGGTCTGTAGACTGGACTTGCGAGTAGTAGAAGACTTGAGTAGGTTATTTGAATAAATTGATCCAGGCATTTATTATTTTAATTTCTCTCTATTCTGGACTGTGGTTGTAATTTATTTATTGTCAATACCCTTGTGGGCCTAGTGGGACCCAACGTGCATTTCCTCTTTCTTTATTATTTTATTTCATTTCATTTTGTTTTATCTTATTTGTTTTAATTATTGTAAATGTTTGCTTAAAAAGGTTTTAAATTATCACATTTTTTATAATTAACTAAATTCTTTAACTTGTGTTTTAATTAAAAAGTTTATTTAATTAACCTAATTAACCAGCCACGTTACTTTCCATACTCCGAGGTGTGACAAGGAGTCTGTAATTGACATATAATTTTTTTTTCAAAATGAATCAGTTAAATGATAAGGGAGAAAGAGGCAAAAAAAAAAAAAAAAAAATCAATTTTTGAAACTTTTTTTTACATAAATTTATATTTTAAATAATTAACGTACTCTTGATAGACATTTATTTACTGGATAAATAAATGTATATCAATTAAGAATAAATAAATATTTACCAGTAAACTATTTACTTCAAAATTATTTAGAATATACTATTTACTTCAAAAAAATAAAAAAGATTACAATTTTATTGTAATTTCCAAGATGCAATAACTTATTTTTTCTTTTTGAGTATGGTAATTTCGCTAATTTTCATTAACTTGTAGGGCTGTACAAGTTACTTATTTTCATTAATTTTCGTTGGAAAGAAATTAGTTTTTGTTTGCACTATTGCCCAGTTGACCCATTTCTTGCTTTTAATGAAAAAAGGATGTTCCCCTTAATTTTTGGATTGTGTGTCATCGCTTTAAACTCATTATGAATGCTCCATGCTATAATAAATGCTGGAATCATCTTTGCATGAAAAACCATTAGATTTTCACATTACGAAACACCAAACATAATCAAACCAAATCGTACTGTCAACTTTTTCCGTAATTTCACACACCCGTACACATTCAACAATGCAATACCACATTGGTGTAGCTAAACATCACATGGTAACAGAGGGTAGATCCCACACCATAACACTTATAATTAAGGCTTACTTTTAATTAATAGTAGTGCTTTA
This sequence comes from Artocarpus hirsutus, assembly GCA_946598075.1. Taxonomy (NCBI): domain Eukaryota; kingdom Viridiplantae; phylum Streptophyta; class Magnoliopsida; order Rosales; family Moraceae; genus Artocarpus; species Artocarpus hirsutus. The sequence goes on along the minus strand of CAMOHE010042849.1, from coordinate 3,200 downwards.
CACTCGTAGTGTCTCCAAGTATTTTTTTCTTACAAATTTTTGTGTGTCATCACAATGTGGTACCAACCAAAGACACGTAGCATGACTCACTTGATCATGTGAATATGTAATAAATTTGACTAGCATACCCTAGCTACAATGGATTGGAGACCAAAATTTGTATTTATCTATTAATTCATATACACACGCAAAAATGTACACACACATGTTAATTGCATGCTTGCAAAAGCACTATTAAGTAGTTCAAAAAAGATTAAAAACATTATAATTGCTTCGTTTGGAAAACACGTTAGAAAAATAAGTTAAATTTGCTACAGTGTAAAGCTCTCACATGTTATGACAGTTTGTTATAATGTAAAGTTCTCACATGCTGTGGTGTTTAAGTTTCAACTTCAAGTTCTAACTGATTTTCTAACGGAACCCACTAATTAGTTTTGAGTAGCACAATTACAAAAAGTACCATTGACGATACAAGCACCGTGTAAATTATAATGTAAAGTTCTCACATGCTATGATGTTTAAGTTTCAACTTCAAGTTCTAACTGATTTTCTAACGGAACCCACTAATTAGTTTTGAGCAGCACAATTACAAAAAGTACCATTGACGATAAAAGCACCATGTAAATCACACGATCATTTTTTTTTTTAAAATAAATCATCGTTTTTAACTTTCCACAAGTAAAT
>CAMOHE010042848.1:0-13981 GCA_946598075.1 Artocarpus hirsutus | reverse complement strand
AGATGAAAATAAAAACCTCTTAAAGGAGGTTTGAGGTTCGAACCCGAGAGACGCAAAAGAAAAACCCTGAGGAGCCAGAGAGCCACAGAGAGGACAGTACGGATGAGTGGGCGGCACAGGGATAGTCTACCAATAAGAGCCATAAGTCCGGGGGCCCCGCAAGGTGGGTCCTATGGAGGCTTGAGGGAGTACGTCCAAGCCGGACGCCACATTATGCACACATGTCCTTAACTGTAGACTGACAGGTACACATTAATATACTTATAGCTATTTATATTATAGCATACACACAGGTATACACCTTGATATACACACAAGTATACACATATATACATCACATTTTATACTTACAATTCCATACTCTAGGTAGGATGGGTATTACTTAATTCGAATGTTGGACAAATCAACCTTAGTTTCCTCTTTCTTTGACTTCTAGGATCCTGTTGGCCAATTATAAGGCTATTAGCCAAATTTCACTATTTCTTATATGTCTCAAAACAACACGTTCATTAGTTATTAAATCGAGTTGTATAACTATTTACAACTCCGATAATCTGGGTTTTCTTACTCCTATCTTACTCTACCTTATCGTTTCTAACAAAGGGCGGGAATCTGTTTAATAATCCTTTTTTCCTAATTGGAACATTTTGGAGTAATTCGAGTCACTCGAAGAAAAATGACGATTTTGCCCTTAGTGGGCATACTAAACTTCCCGAGCTCAATTTCGTTATTCCAGCAAAAATAGTTGCATTTTGATCCTCGAAGAATACCCTTGTGGGTCGGATCTCTTTCTTTTACATCTATACCCTATTTTAATAAAACTTTACAATTTTGCCCCTTAATTAAAAATTTTGACAATTTTAACCGCAGAACTGAAATTAATCTCTTTGAACCAAAATTTTCTATATTTCATGAAGAACATTTTTGCTCAAAGTACCATATTCAAAATCCTTTGAAAAAAATGACATTTTTACCCTTTTAAATTTTTTTTTCTAATTTTAACAAATTTTTGTAAAATTAAAATCTTACAAACGGTTGAGATTTTCGACAAATTGTCTTCAATGCCCAACAAGTTCATAGAGATCTACAACTTTTGTGTTTTAACTTTTTCAAAATTCTCACTGCACAATGGTATTTTTGGGCATTTTTAATTCTGCCGATAAGAAACTTTTTCTTACAATTTGGTCCTTGGGTCATTTTTGTAAAAATCTATTTTTAAACAACATATCTACCCCTGCAAACACAATTCCAACTCTTGTTTAGACCATTTTCATGCCCAACCATCATTTTTGCAAAACTAACACTAAAATTACAAAAATGCTTATTTTGCACAAACTATCGTTTTGCATGATCAACCCTTAATTTTCACAACTTCAACTCACCATAAATCATATATCTATGGAATTCAACCAAAAATTTGCTCAAATCCTCACATACTTTTGAAATAATAAAAATCAAAACAAAATCACCAAACTTTAGGTTTTAAGCATCAAAACTTACCCAATTGAAAAGTTGGTACTTCTAGCCTTCCAAGGCTCCTTTGAAGCTTTTCCTAGACATTATTTTCATACAAAAACACCTTGAATTAACTTTCCTTCCTTCACCCAAGAAAAACCCAAGAAACTTGAAAAAAATTTAGGTTTTTACCTTAAAACTTGCTGAAATTCCTTGAGCTTTGCTTCTTGAACTTAATTGGGGTTAATTTTGTAAAGAGTTGGGTTTGAAAAAATTTTTGAGAGTGAGCTTCAATGGCTGCCGGTTTTGGAAAGGAAGAGAAATGGAATTTTTTTGACTTAGTTCACATTTAATGTATGCTTATCCCATTAAGGTGACTCACCAAGTAATCCATGGGTTTACTAGGTGTCTTGGTGTGGTTGGGCCACCTTTCATGGCATGGTGGCCTAATGAAATCCTAATGGGTGTTCACTTAGTAGGCCCTAAAAATTTACACTTTGTAATTTTTTACCACACGGTATTTTTCTTACACTGCAGTGGTAAAATCAATGCAAAACATATTCTTAGACTGTATAAAATATTTTACTTGCCTTTGGTTTATTTTTGGAGGTCAAACATAACATTTCTTGTACTGCGTTTTCACTTAGAAATATACCTATATTGCTTCGGCCCCTTTTTTACACTGGTTTAGGGTTTTGGTAGACTCTATATCTTATTTATACCCTAATTATCTATCCGTTTATATCACAATTTTATAATTAATTGTAATATAAAATTTATTTTATGGATATTATTTACAAATTCTTGAGTATTTAAACTCATAAAATCTGTCTTAACAATATCCAACATTGCATCACGTTCATAATGGAATTTTCGATTAATACTACTTATTTATACATTATCACAATTTTTACAAAAATACAATTTTTAAGGATAAATTCATTAATTAGACCCAATTAAATATTAAATTTTATTAATAAATTTCTACTGGTCATTATAAAAGCTCTCACATACTACAATATTTATAAAACTAACTAATGGTTTTAACCACCATACCATATATATTAGTTTGGAATCGCCCACATATAACAGATGGCTAAAAAAATATTCTTGAAAAGTTCAGTTTGTTAAGAGATAGGAGCTAGTGTTGACGTGGCCTTTGTGTTGTTGGACAAATTTTTTCGATTTTGACAAGTTTGTCAATTAAATTGAACAATCCTAATTGATCAATTTTTCAACCGAGGCGTAAAGTGTTAGTAAAACATATGTAACATATGGTTCTTAATACCTAATAAACAATAGTATAAGGTACCACTTAATGCTTGATAAAAGAATTTGGAGGGAAAATTATTTTTTGAGAATTTTCATGAATGCAATTTGATCTTAAATGTCATTCACGTTTAAGTATGGCACAATTTAATATGTGATGTGAATATGGCACAATTTAATATGTGATGTGAATGATAATATAATATAGCTTTTTTTAATCGTGACAAAAATAAATATATTTTTTAAAAATGTGGCATAACATATAGTTTTTTCTTAAAAAAATGAGGGAGAAGATAAAATTTATCGACGAAAGAAACAAAACTACTTCGTTGGGAAATGAATAATATCCGCTTTTCATGCTTCAGCTTTATAAATGGAATTGTTTTGTAGGAAGTCTGAAAATTACATGATTAACTATTTTGCTTTCTAACAAAATTATGAGTTTCCTATGTAAGCTACGTATGATAATATCATATCTTTCAGGTTTTATTTTGAACTGTTAACTTTGTGGATGAAAACAATATTAAGAGAGTCCGGAAATGTTGTTGATAATTGGTACTGCGTAGGGGTATACCTTTATATATGAATATATTCTGTTAATTTTTATAATTGCAACCCAGGAAACATTAACTAAAAAAAGCAAATGTTTCAAAGTGTATAATATAAAATCATGCGTACTTGTTTTGAGATAATCCCAGGAGTTAATATGAAATTAATCTTCCAAGTCGTTATACGTATTTGAGACATTTCAATAATAGGGTATTTGGCAAGGTGGTTAGAATCGTTGGCTAGAACTATTTTACTGTAGTAACAAGTAAGAATTTTATACTGTTCATAACAACGGTGAGACAGGAGGAGTATTTATGCGTTTCCTGTTCGGTGTTGCCTTATAATGTAAGCCTTTTATTATTGATTTTGTTTTTCAACAATGTCGTTTCTTGGGTACACGTCGTCTATCCATTTATGCATACGACATATGCCACATATTAGTTATATTTTGATGCATTCTGGAGACATGTTTATTGATGAAAGTATTGCCTCGTTCATTTTCCTAGTGATGTTTATCAACAGTGTAGATGTGTGAACAAGAAATGACGTCATTTTTCAACAATGTTTTTTTTTTGTCTTTCTGTATGTACAACGTGTCTATCTCTATTGGGACATTTTTATTTTTTATTTTTATTTTTCAAATCATTCTCCTAATGATGTCGTTTTCTTTTGATAATATCGTTTTGACTTATACGACCATTCGCCGTCTCTAATGTCATTTGAACAGTGTCGCCAATCTCGATTGCGCCGTTGGATAATTCAAATTGTCGTTTGTCAGTTTACACGACATGTCATATGCACTCTATGCACTATATGATGTTCTCCGATGTCGTACTTAAGCTGTCGTTTTGCAAGCAATCACTTTTGATGTTTTCCACAGCAGGGCTAGTAGAAGTAAATCGTCATATCTCTGCGGGCCTTGACAAAGAAAACGAAAACAAAAACAAAAAAACTAAGGGGATGACTGCCGTGGGACCTTGAAGGCCTCATTGATGGGAGAGCTTATACTAACCATTGGATTTAGTCTAAGATCATAAAACACAATGTATCGGTACAATCAAAACGACATCTTACACAAAAACTTACAAAATTAGTTTTTTTTTAATTGAAATAAAAAAGGTTTTCCTTCACAACAACAAAAGTCTTAAGATATAACGGAGGAGGTTGTCGTCGTTGGCACCAACATCGTCTGTCTCACTAGAAAGCCACCATGACCATTTGGGGCGTCACTGATCATGATTGCACAACACCAACTACCTCACACAGCACACAACCCATCATTGGTTCCTACCTTGGGTCACGTGCGATTTCGCCATGATAGTGGTTGCAACCATGGGTTTTCCATCTCTATATCATGACCCAAGAACTTCGCTTGCGAGGTGCAATTCCATCATGATAGTGGTCACTACCCACGACCTCCTCCCCAATTTCCATTACTATTGTGGTCATGAACCACAGCCTTTGCCCCTTCAGCCCTATTTTGTTGCTACAATGGTTGCAAACTACAACCTCTGCCCTTTGTTTCAATTTCTAGGGTGTTTGGGAACATTAGTTAAAATCAACTTTGGTTGAAAACACTGTTGTATGTGAGAATTTTATATTATAATATACTTTTTATTGACGCTGTAACATAGAGAGCTTTATACTGTAACAACTAAAAGTTTTGGGTCTAACTAACATTGCCAAACTCCACATTCATCTTGACAACAACGGCCCCCCTACTCTGATTTCGTCTCTAGAGTGTTGGAAATCCACACAAGGTCACAATTCTCTCCTCCCCCTATGGGTTGGATATTCATACGAGTAACACCAATGAATTTTAAAGTTGGATTAATTATGTTAAGTTTAATTATTAAGTGTGCCATGTGTGAATTCAATATTAATTTTGGTCATTTAAGATTTTATTTCATCTGTTACATTTAAAAATTTAATTTTTAGTTTTTAAAATACCAAATGATATTTTTACATCACATTTTTCCCATGTTTACTAAAATGCCCTTGAGTCTTTTATTTCTTTTATTTCATTTTCTCTTTCTTTCACTCTCCATCTCTCTCTCTCTGCACACTCTCTTTCCCTCTCTTTTTCTCTGTTTTTTCACGGATTTGAGCAAGAATTGAGGTTCAATCATCAAGCTTTTATTCAAAAACATCCATTAAAGGTTAGCTTTCTCTTTTCTCTTTTCTCTTTTCTCTTTGAAATTTTAGAGTTTTATGTTCAAATTTTCAATTTTTACTTGGATGTTGAATCTGAACTATCTTGAGCTTGGATAATGTTCAATTTAAGTTGTGGAAATTCTTTTATAGTGAATCTAAACTTAATTTGAGCTAAAATCAACTTAATCAAGTTTTTACATTTTTCTTTGATTTTCAAATCCATTGTAAAATTGAGTTTAAATTTGGAGAAAATGGTTTAAATTTGTTCTATTATGGTTTTCTAAGCTTTCTATGTGATTTTTATGTTATGAGAATTGAGAAAACAAGTTGAAAATGAAGATTTGAGCTCGGAAAAACAGAAGCTCATATTGGAAATTTTTAGATTTTTCCAGTTCGACGGGTCGATGTTGAGCATCGGCATGCCGGACTCATATGGTCAGAAGGTCGAACTTGAAAAAGTTCGATAGGCTGGTGTTGTACTACCGGTAGGCTGAACTGTGGAGTTTGACAGGCTGGAACAGAAACTTTAGTAGGCCAACCGAGCTCTATGAAAAATGACCATTTTTTACCCTTTTTCACTATTTTAAACCCATATTGAGATTTTAACTTTATAGTACGATTTTATGGATATAAATGGCACACTAAGACACCATTGTAATGTATAAAACAATGAGTTTGACATGCTAAGACTATATACATATCAAAACATAAAACGGAAGCATGAAAACAATGTGTACCTCCGGCCATTGCACTGTGTAGACAAAGACTCGTTTATTTGGTTGCTTCTATCACTCTAACACTCAAAGGCGATGGTGTATGTACTGGATATGAGAGAGAGGTGATAGGGACCAAAAAATATTGTTCAAAAACAATAAACGTGATTTTTTTTTTAGATTTCTGTCTGCTATATTTCCTCCCATCAAGGATATATAAATAGCAACAAAAATTCAGTTAGCAAAATTGGTTTAATGGGAATAAATATGAGGCCATTTATGAATAACCGTTACATAAATAAATTGGTTTCAATTTTTGAAACCGTTGAAACCAATGTAACAGTTACAACCATGAGATAGCTTAGTAATGTAAAATACCTTAAGTTAGATATTAATAAACTTAGTTCTTTTGAAGGTTGTTTGTGGTTCCAATGAGCTAACGTATAGTAGATCGGAACATTGGTGTTGAACGTTGGTGCAGGATATCGAGGTAGGACCTTTGCTCCTTTTCCTTGGTAACCAGGTTTAAATGATTTTGGCCTTAAAATGAGTTCTTACAAGATGTTTTCAATAAATGAAGTTTATGACTTATTTACATTATTTGCTAAATAATGAATGATCATAATGAACGTAATGAGAATATCCGGTAAATAAGACATGATAATGATATGACCTAGACGTGTCGGTTAGCACCGTCCAGAATGATAAACTAGAGCATGATGCCATACACAGAGATCGGGTCATAGAAAGTGCGACCTTAGGGGCAGGTTTCAAAACCCAACTGGGCCACTACAGTGGTGATTCTTATGGCTTTGCCTAAAAACATGATAATGAGATTATACCTGAAAGAATAAATGATCAAACAGTAGGAATAGACCTTATGAACCTTGTTTATTTACTTAATTATCTTTCCTATTTTCTTTTATTATTGAGAAATGATTTATATGTTTAACTAATGTTTTTCAAAGCTTAAGTCCTACTGAGTCTTCCCATCATATTTTTCTTGTTTTAAACATTTCCTCCCTCTAGGTGGAATTCAATTTAGGATCAATTGGGAGGCTACCGATCGGACTCACGAGCAGTAGAGGATTTTGAGTAGGCTATTTGTGTTACCAAATAGAGGCATGTAATATCTTAACTTCTCTTTTCTTATATTGGATTGTGGTTGTAATTTTAATTATTGTCAATACTTTGTATGTGCACTAGTGTGGGTCCGATGGGGCCCAATCCATACTTACTTACTTTAGCACTTTATTTCACTGTGTTTGTCATAATATTCCAAGACATCTTTTAAAAAGCTTTTAATTCTCCCACATTTTCATAATTAACTTAAAATGCTTTAAATGGCGGTTTTTAATAATTTTTTTTAATTTAATTAATCTAATTAATCCATCACTTCAAATTTTTGATCTCGGGACGTAACAGTACGTTGCTACAATGGTGGCTTTATTACTCTCCGTTACTAGCGAGACCCCCCCCTTTGGCCCTTCCTCCTTTTCCACGACTATTGACAGAGGCGTGCCATTCTTCTTGATTTTTTCCCCACTTTTTGTAGCTATTAAACTTAAAAAAAGGTTGTAATTAAATAAATGTGTTTATGTTTATTTTTACCAACGATTCATTTGTTGTCTAAGGTTTTAAAAAAGGGTCTTATCAATAGGAGCAAGAATTATTGATGCCTTTAGACGGCATGTCATTCTAGTACAGTGACGTGCAAACTCGAGCTACTACCGGCACACCAATATAGTGTTTGACAAAAGTAGTTTAAACCACTTTTTTAGTTACAAAACAATGTAAAGCTCTTACATACTACAATAATAATAACAAAAATTATTATAGTATAAAATTATCACATGCTATAGTAAAACCAGTTCTAACCACCTTATCAAACACCCTTCAGGCCTCTTTTGCAATCAAGTCTTATTCCATATAACACGTGGCGACCGTAACCCTCATCGTCACCAAGCAACCGACTCCAATTTTTCCTTAGAGTGGACACGCTTGCACCAGATCGTTTTTCCAATTCGCGCGCATTAGCCTTGGTGAGCAATGCGGACCGCTCCGTACTATATAAGGCCCTCCCTCAACAGTTCTTTACTCATTTCATTTTCGAGTCAATTTCCTCTTCTCTGTCGCTGTGTTCGCAGAGATTTTTTCCCCCCGATTCTCTGAGCCATGACAGACGGCCATTTCTTCAACAATATCTCCCTCGGAGGCCGCGGAGGCACTGTGAGTTTTCTTCTTCTGTTCTTCTTCTTTCCTCAGATGTTTCGAGCTTTTTCTCTTTTATCATGGAGTTTTTATTCTTCGATTTCTTTTCGTTTCTCGGTGTAGTTTGAACCCTACTTTGTTTTGAAATCTAATTTTTTTGTTTTGCTGTGGAACCATCCATGGTCTCGCAAGTGCTTGGCTGTGGTGAAATTTGGTGTCGATGTGAGAGTTGGAGTAGTTCTATATGGTTTTATTCTTTTTCGTCGGTTTTGAAGCCCTAATTATTGAAGAATATGAATGAAGTAATCTCTTGTGGAACTGTTTCCGAATTTGGTTGTGTTTGGTAGCGACGAAGGGAATTGCGGTTTAGTATATGTGGTTTCTCTAGGCTCGTCTTTTTGAAACCCTAACCGGTTGCATTTGGGCCATAACTGGGTTTTCAAACTACCGACGAGTTTAGTTTGGTTGTACAAAGCGTCATCTGTCTTTTTCATCATACCCCTCATATGGCCCTAAATCATCTGCATTTAGTTGGTGCTAATCAATTTGTGGATTTATTTTCCAAAAGGAAAAATAATTTACCATTCTGAGTAGAGAGGAGTGGTAAGCTCGATTTGCGAGCTTTCAATAGTGTCTGAGATTTATATATACAATACCCCTCAAAAGCCAAAGCAGAATGCATCATATACAGTTCGTCGGTATCCCATAATCCGGATTTTTGGTGCCCTTATTTGGGGAGCTAGTTCTAAGAAAAGACTAGTATTTGGGGCCTTATGGTTTTGACCTTTTTTGTTTCATAATCTGATTCCTCGAATGATGATTCAATGATTCAAATCTGCTTTTGAAACTTTATTCAAATACAGGTTCTTGTAATTTGCCAATTATAGACTTCTTTAGGAATCCTCCCTCGAATGTGCTGTTGAAATTCTCTAGCGGGAATTTGTTTCTCTTGATGATGTAAATAAACAGAAAAGTAGAGCCTGATTGATGTTTCCTTTTCCCCTTTTAACTTCATGATAGAATGGTATTCTGTGCGTGAACTTTTTTCTTGCATTATATGTAAATTTTGTTATGGCATTATTTTAAGCAAGAAGGGACACATTAATATTTCTTTTTTCTTTTTCTAATCGGCTCTATGTGACAGAATCCAGGCCAGCTTAAAATATATTCTGGGGGGATTTTGTGGAAGAAACAAGGAGGTGGTAAAGCAATTGAAGTTGATAAATCTGATATTGTGGGGGTGACATGGATGAAGGTCCCAAGAACAAATCAACTTGGGGTTCGGATCAAAGATGGTTTGTACTATAAGTTTACTGGATTTCGTGACCAGGTTAGTATCTCTCTCTCTCTCTCTCTCTCTCTCTCTCTCTCTTACTTGCTTATGGTTGTATCTCCATTTTGTGAAATTGTGGACCTACCATGAACGTTAGAGTTTTAGTTGTGTTGTTAGTTGTCACATAGCAATTAAGATAAATGAGTTAACTTGTAGGCACTTCTATTGAGTATACTGCAAAACACAAGCTATGACAGCTTCCTGTTCACAAGTTAATACCTTTATAGTAAAATTTGTTTTGCTCTACTGCATGTACGATCTGTCAAATTGTTAATGGAAGCTTTAATTACAATGTTGCAAAACTCCGTCTGATTTCATGGTCTCGCTGCAAAGTGCAAAGGGTTTCTAACCTTTTACTTTTTTCTCCAATAATTACCTTGTAGGATGTCTCTAGTTTGTCCACTTATTTCCAAAATACTTGTGGGATTACTCCAGAGGAAAAACAACTTTCTGTAAGTGGCCGTAACTGGGGAGAAGTTGATCTAAATGGTAATGTTCTCTTTCATTTAAGTTACTAAATACAAATGGCATTTTTCTGGTTTTTCTACTTGCGATCCATTAGTGGCAATGGATAGTTGCTTCGCGAGAAAGACTAAATGTGGGAAGGAGAATGGTGATGATTATGATGAAGTAACTACAAATTGTGGATTTTTTTTTTTTTTTTTAAATGCCTACCTCTAACGTGATTTGATGCCCCCAGTAAAGGGGATTGAAAATAGGAGAGTTATATAGTTTGAAGGACCTGAGAGGAGTTTTTTTTCCCCCCAAGCTCTTTGCTAATTTGTCCTTAATTATGTGCTATGGTGAGTCTGGTTCTTGTCATGTAGTGAACTGCTTATCGGTCGTTATCTTCTTTCTTTCTTTTTATGTTGACGTCTTGTACTGTTTTTGCAGGGAATATGCTTACATTTTTGACTGGTTCCAAGCAAGCATTTGAGGTATCTTTGGCAGACGTCTCGCAAACGCAACTTCAGGGAAAAAATGATGTCATCTTGGAGTTTCACGTGGATGATACAACGGGTGCCAACGAGGTTGGTTGGTTAGGTTTTGTTCTTAACAGTGATCTTAAGCAGCCTATTTACAATCAATGCCTGTGTTGTACCTGTCAAGGCCCCTTTGTGTTAGCATAAGCTCTGATTAAAAGAGGATATAGATGTATGTGGTGAGATACATTCAATTTAGATTATTGCTTGAGTTTTTCTATTATTCATGATCGCAGAAAGATTTGTTGATGGAGATCAGTTTTCACATTCCCAACTCCAATACTCAATTTGTTGGCGATGAAAGCCGTCCTCCTGCCCAGGTTAGTTTATCACTAGCTGGGTGGTGGAAGTTTTGAGACCTTGATTTGTGATGATTTGCTATTATGGTGATCTATTTTCAATTGACTGTTGGTAGGTATTTCGTGATAAAATTATGTCAATGGCTGATGTTGGTGCTGGAGGTGAAGAAGCTGTTGTAACTTTTGAGGGTATTGCCATCCTCACACCGAGGTAGATCTGCTGAAAAGTGGAACAGTGATATTTTCTATGAGGCACATGTTAATAGGCACTCAAGCATGAACAATTTATACAAACAACGCTTAAGCAAGTACTTTCTATATTCAGGGGGCGCTACAGTGTGGAACTTCATCTTTCATTCTTGAGGCTGCAAGGACAAGCTAATGATTTCAAAATTCAGTACAGCAGTGTTGTTCGCTTGTTTTTACTTCCCAAGGTCTACTATTCTCGTCCAGTGCACTAAGTTTACGTGGATGATGTGTTTATGCGCTGTATCTAGTTCTTTATGCATGTTTATCATCCTCTCTGGTTGCATCTGATCAGTTGGCTGGTTAATGTGATCTTAACTAAAGCATTACCATCTTGTTCTTTATGCAGTATAACCAGCCACACACCTTTGTTGTTGTTACTCTTGATCCACCAATCCGTAAAGGCCAAACTTTATATCCACATGTTGTATTGCAGGTACTTTATATTCCATTGTTTTTATGATCACAATTTGGGCATCTTTTGACCCTTGCTTATTAACTTCTTTCTTGGTTTTTATTTTTTATTTTTTGGTATTTTGTTATTCTTGCCTTAATTTACTTGTTCCTTTCCTGTCTTTTACAGTTTGAAACTGATTACGTAGTCCAGAGCTCTCTGTCAATAAGTGAAGATCTCTTGAACACCAAATATAAGGACAAGTTAGAACCATCTTATAAGGTGGAAACTTTGTTTTTTAATTAGTTTACACATAGTTGTTTTGTTTGGCTTGTTAGAGGATGTACCATTTTTGGGCGTTCTTTCTGATGTGAGGACCTTGACTTGTTATTCAAATATTTGAACTTACAGGGACTTATTCATGAGGTATTCACCACAATATTGCGCGGTTTATCTGGTGCTAAAATTACTAAGCCAGGAAAATTCCGTAGCTGTCAAGATGGATACGCCGTGAAATCATCACTGAAAGCTGAAGACGGGGTCCTGTATCCTCTTGAAAAGAGCTTCTTTTTTCTGCCTAAACCTCCTACGCTTATTCTTCATGAGGAGGTATATCCCTAGATTTGTCTTTTCTTATGATACTATTATGTTGCGCTTACTGGAGATTACCTGGAGGCTGACACCTTTGGCTTTTTTCTAGATTGACTATGTGGAATTTCAGAGGCATTCTGCTGGTGGCTCAAATATGCATTACTTTGATCTTGTTATCAGACTTAAAACTGAGCAAGAACATCTCTTCCGAAATATTCAGAGGAACGAGTACCATAATCTTTTTGACTTCATAAAGTTAGTATGAGCCTCTCATCTCATTTTATGGAGACAATTAGTGAGGCTTGCTAATTTAATTTCACCTGGTGACTATCATGCAGGGGAAAGGGTTTGAAAATCATGAATTTGGGAGATCTCAAGACTACAGATGGTGTTGCATCTGTTCTTCATGATGAGGATGATGATGCTGTTGATCCGCATCTCGTTCGTGTCAAGAATGAAGCTGCTGGAGATGAGAGTGATGAAGAGGTGGTTTTTGGTTCTCTTTTTTGTTTCTTTTCTTTAATGTGGACGTTGCATTTGATTGTAGTTAAAAACTACGGTAGTTCATCTCATTGGGCTATGTCATTGAGGGCAAAACTTCTGCTAGGAGTATTTATACTTCATTTACTATTTTGGAAAGCATATAACTGGAGACTAACATTTATTTTCACACCTGCGTAGAGCTTCCTTCTACTTTGTGAAAGAAAAAGGGTCCGAACAAGCAAGCTAGCGCTAAAAAGGGTCCGAACAAGCAAGCTAGCGCTATATTTATCAATAAAACTTGTTTTATCAAGAAAATTAATGCATAGTTGAAGTTGTCATTGACTGTTATCTCGTTGTATGTTTCTCCGCAAGAAGGCAGTACTAGAAACTTGGGTTGTTTTTGGCTATAGGGCTTTTTTATAAGAAGTACGTATCAAAGCTTTAGACATATCTCATATAAGTCAGACATATTCCCAATTCATGGGAGGAATGATTCTACTTGTTTTGACCCCCTATCTCGCTTTGTCATGCTCTTTGCTCGATTACACACTTGTTTGATTTCCTACATATGCATCTGAGTGTTCACTTACCATGTGCGTATGCTTCTCTGCCCCCCACTGTCGTGTGTCTTTGATGTGCCAGTTCACTCACGTGTTCCGACATGATGATCTTTTAGGATGAAGATTTTGTCGCTGACAAGGATGATGAAGGTTCCCCAACTGATGATTCTGGGGAAGAAGAATCTGATGCTAGCGATAGTGGAGGAGAGAAAGAGGCAGGGCATCTTGTTCTTATTATTTGCTTATTATTTGCATTATGTTTAAGAGGTTCTCTGTAAAATCTCTGTTCACAATTTAACTGTATGGCCATTTTCAGAAGCCTGCCAAAAAAGATTCCAAAAAAGAACCTTCAGCTTCAAAGGCATCTTCTTCCAAGAAGAAATCTAAAGATGGAGACGAAGATGGTGGTTCGAAGAAAAAAAAGCAGAAAAAGAAAAAGGATCCAAACGCACCAAAAAGAGCGTTGTCTGGTTTTATGTTCTTCTCACAAATGGAAAGAGAGGTAGGTTTATTTTTACATTTATGTCCCTACATATATATATTGTATTGAGTATTGGATGCATATTCGTCCATGTCAACTCTATATGGTCCCTCATTGTGGTCTGAACCTTAGCCCGCTTGGCTTGACTGCATGCCCTCTGCCCTATTTGAATGCACGAGTGGTGGTGTCAGTCCCACGAGACATGTATTTACCTTTAGTAAACATGCGTAAAGCCATTTCTTCGAAAATGAGAATTTCCC
>CAMOHE010042846.1:0-26139 GCA_946598075.1 Artocarpus hirsutus | reverse complement strand
ATTGAAAATAAAGGTAAGGAAAAAATATGAGCACAAAACCTATAATTTCCATGGATCTATATATAAGCATGTTTGGGAACATAATTCAAGTGTCTATAGCAATTTAAATTTTGTTAGATAAAATATTATAGTAACGTTGGTTTCAATCAAAACTTTTTGAATAAGAGAGAAAAGCTTAAAGAGTCATTTATTTTTAATAAGATAGTTACATTCATTATGATATTAAACATGCAGCAATGATATTAACCACAATGTATTTACTTTTAAGAAAACGAAGAAGAAAAGGAAGAGTATTTACGAATCAAGTTTTAACTATTACAGTATAAAACAACCTAAGTTTCGCTAGAATTTCATAAACAACACTCTGCTTAATTAGACATTTTTTTCTTCTTTTTTTATTAGGAACGGCATTTAATGAAATTAATCATTGTATTTACATGAGTATCTGTATGTGAAAAGAAGCAATTAGGTAAGCTTAGTTGCTGAAAAGCCTCTTCTTCCTCTATGCGTCCTATTGGTACTAGTGGGGTAAGTTTGACTAACCCATAGGTATAACCTTTGGCTCTGTACTCTAGAATCGACAATTGTAGCATTTGAGGTTACATTAATCTAATTATGCTTAATCAAAAGAAAAGCAGTATATGTTTAATCAAACACTATCAAAGCAATGTTTTGCTTTGGCCTGACAATAGATACGCATACAAAGAGCTCAAAAAACAAATTAAACATTTAAAAAGTAGAAAAAAAAAAAAAAGAATGAAAAGCAAGGAAGTTATTGTGGCCCTTCTATGTTCTCCTTGAAGCTAGGGATCTATTTGCTTTGATTTGGTTTGTAAAATTGAAGGTTACTTAAACAAAATTACGTCTTTAACCTTTTATCATTTAACGCATACACAGAGAAGCAAAATTCACGAGAGAAATGAATAAGCCGGAATCTAATGGTAGTTTTTTTATGGTTTGCATGCCACTCTACGTAGTGTGCTTTTTCCCTACAATCAAATTCAAATTAAAAGGGGGAAAAAACTCAACAACTATGTTATTATCTTTAGATAATATTATTGTAAATTCCTCAAATTTCGGATTCCAACTTTAAAATCTTAAACTTATAGAAACATCATATGAATTTTTTTTATAAACAAAACATTCTAATAACCAACTATTAAATTTTAGTCCATTAATTAGAAGTATAATAACTACTTACGAAATTGGAAAAAAAAAAAAGAAAACAAATCTTTTATTCTTGACTTGGTTAAAAAAAAGAAGAAGAAGAAGAAGAAGAAGAGAAGCGAGAAGCGAATATTATTGTAATTACAAGGTCCGTTAATTCATGGCTGTATAATGTACAAAACGACCGCATGACTATTTTCTTTTTTTTCACCTTTTTTTTTTCTCTCTTTTTCCAAGTCATCTCATCTCAATCGAGGACGCCATTAATTAGAAGTATAATGAACTTTTCGAACACAAATGATTAGGTAATTAAGGTAGTAGCCAATTTCTAATTACTTTTAACTAAATGCAATTTCTAGGTTATAATATTCCTGTTTGTAATCAAAATAAGCAACTGACATTCTTAAGAAAGAGAAAGTGCTGTACCTTTTTCCCAAAAATAAAAAAGTACTTTCTTTAATTTAACAGAAAGATAAACGGGTGCAACGCTGGAGGAAAGAATATTCATGATCAGAGATAAAAAGTATTTTAAACGGAGGACATATTTTAATCAATATTTATGCTTTTTTTTTTTTTTTAAATATGCGTCGTCTAGTGGACGCAACTGGCGGCCGTTGTTGGATTGATCAGCTGGTTTATTTTTGTCATTTGTTGATTTGAACTTTAAATTTCAACGAAATTCAAGTTTTTATAATAAAATAAAACATATGGAAAAAAAGATTTAAAGTGTGGTTAAACAAGCTTAAATTTTAGATTGTTTGAGAATATATTCAATCCAAGAGTTTAAATTCAAGTTAGTTTTAAATTTAAATTTTGTATAAAAAAATATTGCAACAAAATTAGTTTAAACTATAAGTTTAAGTTTGAATTATGATTTAAACTGTGACTTAAACTCGTGACAAAAACCAGCTCAAAACTTATTAATTTCATCAACATTGGGGCAAAAGCAAAAAACAGATTACCTAGCATAAATGATAGATCAATTGTACATAGATACTATTCAATGCATGCAGTAGGATTGCAGCTCTATTATGTGCATTAATTATGTATCTTTTCACCATTTAAGTTTTCATTTCTTTTCTTCCGTCTAAGGGAAAATGGGAGAGCTAGCAAGGGCATGCGCAAACACAATCATGTCCTATGACTGTAAGGCGGTGAAACGCAAATAGACAAATAATAAAAATTGTTACCTCTGTGCAGAAGATGTTCACATGCTAATGACATCTTGTACATATATATACACAGCCATATATATATATATATAAATATATATATATATATTTATATATATATTTATTCATTTTGACAGATGTGATCTAGACCGTCAAATGAGGTCAAACACAACAAGAACGGTGAAACTCAAATAGACAAATAATAAAAACTGTTACATCTGTGCAGAAGATGTTCACATGCTCATGACATCTTGTACGTATATATACACACCCATATATGTATATTTATTTATTTATTTATTTTGACAGATGTGATCTAGACCGTCAAATGAGGTCAACCACAACAAGAATGGTGAAACGCAAATAGACAAATAAAAACTGCTACATCTGTGCAGAAGATGTTCACATGCTAATGCTAATGACATCTTGTACACATATATACACACCCACACATATATATATATATATATATATTGACAGATGTGATCTAGAACTTCAAATGAGGTCAACCACAATAAGAACTAGGTAATTTTGTTTTACCGATGTAGCAAGATGTGATTAAAATTTAAACTGTCCAATCTACGATGGTTTATATTAAAAATTTACAACATGCTCTACAAATTGCTTTCAAACACAAATAAGAAGTTAAAAAGTTAATCCAATAGCTAAAATATCCGTGTCTCACCGGTGAAGTAAAATTGTTCTTTTTACTATAAAAATGACCCCAAAAAAAAGAAAAAAAGAAAAGCATTCCAGCTAGGGATTGGAGGGTGAGAGAGAATATGCGAACCACAAAAAAAGATCCTGTGTTCAACAGTTTTCCTTCGTAGTCTTCCAAACAACCACAGATAAAAGTGCATCCGATCTATGTTAGAATATGCGAATAGCACATGTTATTCATTACCTCCTTAACTATTGCGATATACGATGTTCACAAAATTACAATTTACCCAGGAAAACGACAGAAAAGAAAAAGATTTTCTAAATAGGGAATACATAGTATTTAATTCTCCTTCCCGCGATGTTTTGAAGCCTTCTTTTCCTTTCATCACCCTATTAGTACCCTCCACAAGTACTACTCATTAAAGAGGTAATCTAGAGAGAGAATGGCAATCTCTTACTGCGTAGAGAAGAACAAGGCCTGTGTTTGGTGGGTTGAGAAATACTTTCAAGATTGTCTTTGCAATTTGAAAGATGACTTGTCGTTTGCTTTTGGGCTCATAAGTTTGGTATGTTGGGGCGTGGCGGAGATCCCACAGATCATAACCAACTTCCACACCAAGTCCAGCCATGGCGTCTCTCTTGCTTTTCTCCTCACTTGGGTTGCCGGGTAATTTGTCATAATATATATATATATATATTGTACAAATCTAAATAAATTTCTAACAACAATATATTATTTCTCTTAAATCTTTCACATTTTTCTTTTTTTGGGTTTGCAGAGATGTGTTTAATCTTGTGGGCTGTCTTCTTGAACCAGCAACGGTGTGTAATATTATTGGCATTCCTTGGTCCAGAAAATGGCCAGAGATTTATTGATTTTTGGCTCTGGTCTTACCAGCATGTGTATTTTTTTTGTCAGAAATCTCTTCAATTTTTGTATTATATATCATCATGTTAGATATTTGTGTATATATGTGTATATATATGTACATGTTCTAGTAACATTAATATGTGTTATTGTTTTGGATGCAGCTGCCAACCCAGTACTATACAGCTCTGGTAAATTGCATTTTCTGGGCTTGTGATCTTATATTTCTAGTTCTGTTGCATTATGGCGAATGAACAGTTCTTTTTATGGACGTAGTTGTAATTTGCACTTAAATATTACTGGGAATATTTCTGGAAGGTTGTACAATTAATCAAGACAAAGATCCAATATAACCCGTATCTTTTAATAAAGGAATAGATTGGACAGAGACCCTTTTATTCTGGGCCCAGTTATGGGGCCTGCCACGATAGGGGTTGTTGGGGATTAGGAAACTCTCCTCTCAATTTTTGTTCCCAAAATTGTGTAACCTTTAATTAATAAAATAGATATTACCCGTTATTAGTGCAATTAATTATGTTTTTCTCTAGTTAATTAATAATTTTGTCGCAGCTCTACACAACAAGTACTTTGGTGTTGGTACTGCAGAGTATATACTATGACCATATCTATAGATGGTGTAAACGCGGGAAGGCTACTACCAAGCAATCGGTACAGACATTAATTTTTCTTTGATTTTTCTTTTTTAAGGAAAATAATGAATTTCATACCATAAAGAATCATAAATTATAGAAAAATCATTTTCATTCACGTAAAGTCAAAACCACACTACTTACAAAATAACAGGGTATAGTCTTATAGTGTACTTTTGGACCATAATCTACTGTTCTATGTTTTAATATCATAGGGTTAAATAAGAGGCTCTAAAATATAATATTGTCAATAAAAAACTAGAATAAAGGTCATTTTAGTTTTAGAAATAAAAATTTATCATGTATGCCTTAAAATAAAAATTACACTATTTTTTTTTTACTTTATTACTGCTAATATATCCTATTTGTAAATTTGGTGTCACATCCCAGAGTGAGGAGGATCAGAGTGAGGAAGATCAAAGAAAACCTTTGAATAATTCAGAGTCAGTGGATGAATCGGACATTCCAATACCAAAGACGTCGGCCAAAGCCAGTACTACTCCTCGGAGAGAGTTCTTCTATAGGTACGTACCAATAATATGTTCCTCAATTTCTCTTTAATTGTACATTTCTTCTTATAAAACCGCAAAACTAATTACTTTATTTGTAGTGTTAGGGAGAAAAGTTAAAACTGTGTAGCTAGAACCACACATTCTAGAGTTTTATGTTATTTATGATTGAAATTGTATAGTTGGGACCACAATGCCAAACATCTTATTATCTCTTCTTCTTTTTTTAGTTGTTGGCTATATTTGATGAAATTACAAAAGTTAATCCTAGTCGTTGATTTGAACAGGTCACCACGATCATTGGCTTGTAGTGCAACTCCACCATTTTGGATGTATTTAGGAGCAGCCAGAAGCGGTCCCTCAGCAATGCCCATTGAGAGTGACTCCTCTTTGGATGATGAGGCCACAGTTGCCCTTTGTAGATCCACCAAATCTAGCACCCAGCCTCTCCCAACCCCGAAATCGGTAAGACACTCTTAGATACGGTATAAATAAGTGTGTGTGTGTGTGTATGCCTACTTTTATTTTTATTTTTTTTCAACTTATCTCTCCACTTGTATACTTTATTATAGAGTAGGATTTAATTTCACCTCTATATTATTTCTTTACATTGTGTGAGCTTGAAACCATTAGTTTAAACAATTTTTTGTTCAGAACATTATAACTATTGAGACAAACCATTGGTTTTGAACCATTTGTTTTAGTTTTACACTATGGACGGCCGAAACACCCTATAGATGAAAAAGATAGAATGATGAGACTGAAATATATTTTTCAAATTCAAATAACGTGTCGGTAGTTTCTAAAAACAAAGTGGTAAATTAAAGGGAAAAAATAGAAATTTTGAGGTGTATACCTCAAATAGATCAACTATAGTGGGCTATAATGGAGTTAATGCTGTAACAATTCATAATGCTAAATATCATTACTTCCATGATTGGCCTTTCAATCTAGTTACAAAATTACTACATGCACTGTAATAATCTCAGAATTTTGTGTGTAAACCTTATTGGGAAAAGGACAAAGTTTACTTTTAAAGGCAGTAAGGAACATAAGAAAAAAGAAAAAGGAAGACAAAAATATGTAATGGAATTGCTTTGAATGCACTTATTAACTACAACATGGCCTATTGTATAGGCTTATAAATTTAACTAACTTTACCTATTTTTTCAACTGCATAGAGATAAAGTAGGCACGCGAACAACTTAATTTTGACCACTAATGCATAAAAATCTAAAAACGTGGGCTGACACCTTCACTAACAAATCAGATAACAATAAAACAATAAACAAATTTCCTAAAGACTAGGACTTATTGACACAAAACGTGGACCCATTATTTTTGAATCATTCTTCAACACTTCCCCTTGATTCAAAATTGCAAACACCAATCCGTGATCTGAAGTAAACGAACTTATCCCTTGTGTAACGCCCATTTTTCGGACATCACAGATGTCGTTACATTCATTCATTAAACCATTAATTGAAGCAAAACTATTATAAATTATAACATGTATTTGAAATCATAGTTTGGAAAAGCATACCCAGGATCCATACATACACATTTTTTATTTTTTTTTATACAATTCATGAGAAATTATAAATTACTTAATTATAACAATTCGCTTTTCCATAAACATCCAGTAAATAGTTTGCTAATATCATTGAAATTAAATTAACCTTTGAAAACAATAATAAAATTCTTTGCACGCAGTTCGGCAGGCCAAACTCGATCAGCAGGCCAAAGGTCAACCATCGGTAGGCCGCCCGAGGCTTTGCAAAATGGGATTTTAAAATCAACAAGATCGGCAGGCCGATTAAAATTCTTCAACAGTCCGACCAGTAATGGTCGGCAGGCCGAACTAAAAAAAAAAATTGTTTTAAAACAAGTTTTAGAGTTCCAAATACGGAAGAAAATTTATAAAATAATAGAAGTCCATCAAATAAATATTCTCAAATTTTAAAACATATCCTTAAAATTTCAAAAATTATAAACATACTTAGAATCGAAAATCATGGATTATCCCATTAAAAATCTCTTTCTTTGGTGTTCTTCCATTTGCAATCCTTCTTGCTTAGTTCACACGCCTGTCAGTGTCCTCCGCCTACTCCATAACTTTCTTACCCTTATCTGCAACGTGATGTAAAACTTGAATAAGCTAATGCTTAGTAAGTACATTGTAATTCTCACAACTTAAAAACATTTCATGAGCATCATCAACTTCATCATTATCATCATCATAATAGTGCACTAGGCATATTTTTATAGGAACATATCTTTCATTACATCAACCATATTAAAACATTATTCATTTTATCTTAAGGTTCCAAGTGTTGCACCATAACATCATCATCATAGGCGCGCCGTCATGAGAGGAGAGGGGTAGCTAATCCTAAACCAAACATGACACATAACTTAACATAACATAACATAACATACCATTGGTTGTGCAACACTTATTTAGGTGATACATATATATACTTACTTATACTTTCATACTTTG
This sequence comes from Artocarpus hirsutus, assembly GCA_946598075.1. Taxonomy (NCBI): domain Eukaryota; kingdom Viridiplantae; phylum Streptophyta; class Magnoliopsida; order Rosales; family Moraceae; genus Artocarpus; species Artocarpus hirsutus. Next base: position 18,607 of record CAMOHE010042846.1, on the reverse strand, counting down.
AAAAACATTATCATCAAAACATGCATAAACTTTCATGCCTTAAAACTTCATAATAATACTTCATGAAAAATCATCATGAAAAATCATCATAAACCATCATAAAAATGGATTTCAAACCTTTCATAAAACTCATACTTTTTATAAAATTCATCATGTTGTAGGTGAGAATGTACTTATCTCAAAAAGCTTACTTAACCTTATCTTGTAGGTGACAACGCCGCGGTCTTGATGTGCTCACTTCATATTGTATTCATGTCATGCATTCATAAAATGGCAATTAACACTTAATTTTTTTAATGAATTAATTACCATAACATAACATCCATAACATCATAGATACATACATTTCTTGAAAACATAAACTTATAACATATTTTATTAACTTTAAAACATTAAAACGACACTTTCAACATACTTATATTTTTTACCTTTATAAATTTAAAAAAATTAATAACTTTACATTCACATATAATTTGAGGACCAAATTTGGCAGGAACATAGATAACATATATACCTATCACCATGATTTTTCTTTAGTCATAAAAATTCCATTTAATAATTTAAATAAATCACATAACATTCAACATGAAATCTGTCAGCAATAGTTAGGTAGTGAACAAATTTTATCTCAGGTCCAATTACCACATTTTCATGTCATAGAAAAATCTACAAAAATTATCACATGTAATAAACACACAGAACTATAACATATTCAAAAATCACCCATAAATAAATTCCTTACACCTCAAGCCATGCATTGAAAGGCAGAGATAAAATAGCCACAAACAATTCAGACAGTGAGTTTACATGTAATAATTAGTGCCAAACAATTAAAATAAGCTTATTTGGACGTCAAAATTCATATGATATCATTTTAACATACTCTTATAGTAGCACAAAATTTCTCATCTCCAAATAAAATTATATAATCATGCAAAAATCATTACACAATAAAAGTTTAACAAATTTACTATTTAAACAGTCTAAATACCTAGCATCCATAAAAAAACTCCATAACTCATAAAATATTAATCAAATCATCACCATATTTTCCAGTCCTTTACTTAACATATATATAAACATATCCACCAAATTTCGTGCAAAACAACATTCATTTGCATTAAGAACAACAGCCATACATATGTGCAACATAAACTATCAGCAACAAATTACTGTGAGTGACGGAGAGAAGAAAATCCATAACTTTTTATAGAAAATTCGAAATAACGTGAAACTTGGAGGAATATCACATAGCACATGCATAAATAACATATAAAAATTTCAGAGCAAAATGACATTCCTAGACGGAGATATTACAGTCGAACTGAGGAGAAAAATTTCAGAAATGCTAAAAAAAAAAATCTCTTACCTTAAAACGAATTCTTCTTAAAACTCCTTGAATTAATGACAAAGAAATTTTGATATTTTAACAAATAATAGCAGGGGAAATTTGAGAAGAGGAAGAAGAAGAGAATCGTGATAAGAAGAGAGAGAATGAAGAGAGAAATCGAGGGAGAGAGAGAGAGAGCGTTTATGTGAAAATAAAAGTTGCGTAATAAGTAATGAGAGACATTTCAGAAATTTTTGACTATTATTGGGCTAATTTGCATGGAGAATGGGAAGCAATAAGGGAAGGTCATCAATTTGAAACAATTACCATGTTTTGTCTCTTTAAAAATGGGAAAACTTATCCATTAATTCAAATCAATCAAAAGTCAATTGCTTCTTACCAAAATTAAAGAAATCATTCCATAATTATGTTAATTATTCAAAATAAATCATCCAATCACAAAAATCAACCTTATCACAAATTTTGTGAAATTTCTGTTGATTGCTTGTCAGCTGTCATCGGCCTACCGATCTTTCTCTTCGGCCTGTCGATCTTTGAAGTCCAGCCTACCGATAATATATTATCGGCCTGCCGTTCCGAGGAGGGTCATTTCGGCCTGTTGAACTAAATGGTCTGGCCTGCCGATCTGCCTTAACATACAAAAATCATCCAAAACATTAAATTATCATAAAAAAATGATTAAGCATATATCATTTATAACATGAATACTTGAGCAAATCAATTTCACGTGAGCGTCACCTGCCATAACACTTAAAATGAAATGGTTAGCACCATTATATTATATATCATAACACATATCATAAATATAACACTTATCGTCGTTATTATCATGACATAATCCATTACATAAAATTAGGCAGGTGTTACACCTTAGGATTGATTTTGTCAAAATATCTGCCACCTATTCATGTGTACTGCAGTGCTTCAGCATGATTTCCTTACTTGCAACCAAGTCTTGGATGAAATGTAAGTGAGTGTCGATATGTTTCATCCTTCCATGGAAAATTGGATTTTTTGTCATTGCAATCGTTGCCTTGTTATCACAGAAAATATTAGTTGCACCTTCTTGCTTTTGGTGAAGATCTGCAAGGATTCTTCTAAGCCAAATTGCTTGATAGGCTACTGATGTTGTTCTAATGTACTCTCCTTTTGAAGAGGATAATGCTGTTGTAGCTTGCTTCTTTGAACTCCATGTAATTGCTCCTGACCCAAGACTGAAAACACTAACTGAGGTGCTCTTTCGATCATCTAATGAACTTGCCCAATCACTATCAGTAAACCCGCAGAGGCTGAAGTTGGAAGCTTGAGTATACCAGATCCTATAATTTGTAGTTCCAACAACATATCATAGGACTCTTTTTGCTGCTCCAAAATGATGCTTTGTGGGATTTTGCATGAACTGGAAATTACACCAACAGAGAATGCAATATCTGGCCTAGTATGAGTCAAATAAATCAAACCTCAAACCAAGCCTTTGAAGTTCTTTGCATTAGGCTCTTCTGTATCATCTTTAAGTTGTAGCTTCTCATTCAAATTCATGGGTGTAGTAGCTGGTTTGCAATTGAGTAAGCTGAATCTTTTGAGAAGATCTATTGCATATTTCCTTTGTGAGATAAAAATTCGATCAACTCCTTGCTTCACCTCAACTCCAAGAAAATAATGCAATAAACCCATGCCTGACATCTCAAATTTCTTCATCATATTGGACTTAAAATCAGCCACAAGAGAATCAGAGGAGCTCATATATATAATATCATCAACATAAAGACAAACAATGATAAAGTCACCTAAAGTCACCTCTACCTGGCTTCTTCACCTAGAGGGTGGGCTCATTTTCACTTCTTGTGAAACCATTTTGATGAAAATAGCCATCAATCTTGTTGTACCATGCTCGCGGAGCTTATTTTAGCCCATAGAGTGTCTTTCTCAACTTGTACACCTTTGTTTCCTTGCCTTCCACTACGAAACCTTCTGGTTGAGTGACATAAACCTCTTCTTGCAAGTCTCTATTTAAAAATGCAAACTTGACATTGAATTGATAGACATGCCAATGTAGTTGTGCAGCCAAAGCTAAAACAATTCTCACAGTTTCAAATCGAACAACCGGAGAAAAAATTTCTTCAAAATCAATACCTTGTTGCTATGAATATCCTTTAGCCACGAGCCGAGCCTTATGCTTTTGAATGGATCCATCAGCATGATATTTTGTTTTGAACACCCACTTGAGACCAATTGCATTCTTGCCTTCCGGTAGATCTACTAACTCCCATGTTTCATTCTTCTGGATTGCCACCAACTCTTCTTTCATTGCATTCCACTATTCTTCTTTTGTTGCTACTTCATCAAAGCTTATAGGATCTGTGACAAAAAGAACAAATTGACAAGATTCATAGATCTCTCTTAAAGATCTAAACTTTTTAAGAGGTGTTTCATCCGAAGATTCTTGTAAGGAGGATGAATTGCTACTTCTTGAAGTTGATGTTGAGGAAGCTGGTGATCAAAAAGGAGTAGGAGAATTTGCGGGAACAGGTTCAACACCTTCAGTTGCTGGAATCTCACTTTTCGATGAGATCTGCATTTGAGTTGCTTCATTTTCTTCATTCCAATTCCAGCTTGCATCTTCATCAAAAACTATATCTCTCCTTATAATTACTTTGCCACTAAGAGGATTATATAACCGATATGCTTTGGATTGATTACAATATCCAACAAAAATGCATTTTTTCATATTTCTCCTCAAGTTTTTGACGAACTTGAGAATTTATCAAAGCATAGGCAATACAACCAAAAATTTTTTAAGTGGCTTACCGACGGTCTTCTACCTCGCCATGCCTCATATGGTGTTTGATTCAAAACAACCCTTGTCGGAGAAATGTTCAACAAGTAAACTGATGTTGCCACCGCTTCAGCCCAAAAAAGATTCAGAAGTCCTCTAGCATTTAGCAAGCTTCTGGCCATTTCCACAACAGTTCGATTCTTCTGTTCGGCTACATCATTTTGCTCTGGTGTATAAGGTGCCGTCAACTCCTTGCGAATGCCATGTTCTTTACAAAAACAGTTAAATTCTTTAGATAAAAACTCACCACCTCGATCCGTATGGAGAGTCTTTATAAAAGTGCCCCTCTACTTTTCCACAAGAGCCTTGAATTTTCTGAAATTTTCAAAGGTATCTGACTTTTCTGTTAGAAAATAAAGCTAGCTCATTCTACTATAATCATCAGTAAAGGGCAAAAAATACTTACTCCCACCAAGTGACATAGTTCTCATAGGCCCACATAAATCGGCATGAATTAACTCAAGGCATTCAGAGGCTCTCCAAGATTGTCTAATTGGAAAGGGCTTTCTTGTCTCTTTTCCATAAATACACCCTTCACATTAACTAAGTGAACCAATTTGAGGTAATCCAAGGACCATACCTTTTTGACTTAAGAGCTGCAAGCCTTTGATGTTGAGATGCCCATATCTCAAGTGCCACATCTTGGATTCAGTCTTCTCACTGGCAATGAGAGCTTGATTTTCCACGTTAGAGATTCTAAGTGGAAACATCTTGTTTCAGTCATTTGCACACTTACAATGGACTGCCCAGACTCCTTGTCATTAATAACACATGCTCCATTATCAAATAAAATTGTATAGCCACTAGCCATCAATTGCCCAACAGTTAACAAACTATGTGCTAGATTAGGAACAAAGAAAACATTGTAAAGTAGTTTTACTTTACCACAGCTAGTCTTCACATCAACCGTGCCTTTGCCTTCAACTTGAATCTGCTTGTTATCTCCAAGTTTGACTTGTATCTTTTGTGACTCATCACTCTCTTTAAACAATGATCTATTGCCAGTCATGTGATTCGAATATCCACTATCCAAAAACCAAACATCATTTGGAACTTTGTTACAATAAGAATGAACCAGAAATAACTTACTCTCCTCATTTTCTTCTTCCACATAGTTTGCTTGTGAGCCTTGCCTACAATTTGCCTTTACATGCCCAAACTTTTTGTAGTTATAACATTGAACAGAGCTCTTGTTCCATTTTTTATCCCCAACGAACTACCTCTTTTGTCCATCAAAACGACCTCTTCCTCTACCTCTGCCACGTCCTCTACCACGAAAGCCTCCTCTTCCATGTCCTCTTCCACCAAAGTCTTCCTTTTTGTCTGTCTTCCCCTTCATTTGAGAAGCTTGAAATGCCTTTTCTTCATTCTTCTCAGCTGACCTGTTTCGCCTTGCCTCATGTGCTTGCAAAGACCCATTAGTTCATCAAAGGACAAAATAGACAAATCCTTAGTCTCCTCAATTGCTGTCATTATATAATCATATTTTGTAGTTAGACTTCGTAGAACTTTGGATACTATAGTTGCATCATAAATTTGTTCCCCATAAGATCTCATTTGACTAACAATTGAAATTACTCTAGACAAAAAATCTTGCAACATTTCATTACCCTTTATGAGCAAAGCCTCAAATTCTTTTCGAAGAGTCTGAAGTTTCAATGCTATTACCTTTGAAGAGCCTTGGAATTCTTTCTACAGTATTTCCCATGCCTCCTTTGAAGTGGTGACCGTTGCAATTCTTGAGAACTTTGTTTCATGAACTTCTTGTTGAATGATGAACAATGCCTTTGAATCTTTCTTCTTGTTCTCCCTCAATCGACCTTCATCAGCATCCGTGTTGTCATAGCCACTCTCTACCAAATCCCAAAGATCTTGAGATCTAAATAGAGTCTTCATTTTAATACTCCAAAACTCATAGCACTCTCCTTTGAAAATGGGAATAAAAGGTTGAGAAACGCTCATGGTACTTCCATTGACTGCCATTGTTTTTCTCTCAACTAACGTGTTTTGCACTCAACTAAGACACTCACCAGGACACTTTAAAGCTCTGATGCCAATTTGTTGGGAAGAGGACAAAGTTTACTTTTAAATGCAGTAAGGAACAGAAGAAAAAAGAAAAAGGACAAAAATATGTTTTGGAATTGCTCTGAATGCATTTATAAACTGCAACAGGGCCTATTATATAGGCTTACAAATTTAACTGACTTTACCTATTTTTTCAACTACATAGAGATAAAGTAGGCACGTGAACAACTTATTTTTGACCACTAAAGCATAAAATCTAAAAACGTGGGCTGACACCCCACTAACAAATCAGATAACAATAAAACAATAAACAAATTTCCTAAAGACTAGGGCTTATTGACACAAAACGTGGACCCATTATTTTTGAATCATTCTTCAACAAACCTGTTGGCTATGTATCGATGCTCACTAAATGATGAGCAACATTATCTCTTTACTTTTTTTAAAAGCAAAGTAAATAGTATTTCTTTCTGAAAAATTAGGTATGAATTAGGTCATGACTATTTTTTTAAACGCCTTATTTTCACGAGATTTTATTAAAATAGCTTAATGTTTTAATGTGTTATGACTATGAGACTATCTGCTAGTTTAGTATTGCGTCCTAGGATATTTCTATCTTATCTTAAAAAAAAAGTTTTATTTATTTTTTTTTTAGGAGATCTCTCTTTTAGTATTGAAAATGTGACTTACTAGTAGATAAGTAATATATATATATATATATATATATATATATACACACACACACACACAATGTAATTTGCACTACTAGTTAGAATACCCATTCTATTTTCTTTTTAGAATAAAAGCGCTAAGATATTGGTCAGCATCACCAATCTCATCATATCGTCTCCTTTGGAGCCAACAAAAAATGAATCAAGTGAATCATCCCTAGCTTTCTTAACTTGTTGGTTTCACAACTTCAGGCAGTTTATGGAACATTTCTGGCAGCATTAATTAACCTTCCCCTAAATACTAACGCCTTGACGCAAGTATGCCTGGGAGTTGCCGCAAGAAAACTACTCTTACATGTACGTATGAGATCTAGATCTTAATATATATATATACATACATGTGTGTGTATGTGTGGGGTTTTAATGGTTATATTTTCAATTTGTACTATAATTAGTAACTGTATTATATGATTAGACGATTGTAATGAATTGATTAAATGAATAAATTTTTTTATGCTTATTACCTAGATTGAGTTCTTATCATGTTACATCATCAATTATTGTTGAAAAATAACCTTTTAAATATGTAATTATTGAACATGTACCCATTCAAAACACGTGTGTGTGTTTGTGTGTGCGTAATCTCCGAGTGTTTTTGGCTGCAGGAGAGTGGAAATGAGAACCATACCGCATATGGGCAATGGTTGGGATGGATGATGGCTGCTATTTACGTGGGCAGTCGACTTCCTCAGATATGGTTAAATGTAATGTCGTAAGCTAGCTTTACTAGTATTTGTCACCCTTTGTACTATATATTTATTTAGTCACTTTTCTTTTCTTTTCTTTCCTTCTTCCCTTAGTTACATGCTCTGACAAAATTTAATTACTGCTCATGTTGGCCAGATCAAAAGAGGAAGCGTTGAGGTATTTGATGTTTCCGCACTTCTCTCTTCATCTTTTTTGCATTATACTATCGGAACAATTTTTTTGGCGTATATGCAGCTTAAATCTCAACCATTAAATGTTAAAAAAAAAAAAAAACCATGCGAGCTGTTAAAATTTTTCAACTTTATCATGTATAGAATTTTTTTTTTCATGATTCAATGGTTGATATTTGAAATGTGCACATATCCAAAAAAAAAAATGTAAGTTACTTTGCTATGATTTGAATGAGTTTTGTTATGGTTCTTTCAGGGCTTAAATCCTGTCATGTTCATCTTTACAGTATTTGCAAATGTGACTTATGTGGGAAGGTTCTAATATTTCTCTCTCTAGTCTCTTCCAAGTTTCAATAATATCCCCTTTTATTTGACTCAACAAACTATGATTCTCCGATTTAGTTTTAATTTTAATCCTTTTTTCTTTCTTAAAAATGCAGTATACTTGTAAGAAGCACCGAGTGGAAAAGAATAAAAGCTAATATGCCATGGTTGTTGGATGCTGTCGTTTGTGTCGCACTTGACTTATTTGTATCCTCGTTTGCTAATCATCTAATTTGTCCAGTGCATATATATATATATATATATATATATATATATATACACACACACACACACTATACGCCAACAAACTTGTTAACCTTAACTAGTAAAATTACAGATAATATTGCAGTGCATATATTACAGATATTGGCGGAAGAATAGAAGTACTGGAGAAAACTACGGGGACTACCACGAGGAAGCGGGTAGATCTGCAGAATCATGATTGTATTTCATCATTGTTAAATGATAGAGATCAAAATCCTGCGTGACAAAAAGACCTTTTGGGGGTTCAAAATGGTTGAGTTGATTGTTCAATTTGAAGAAAGCAATGATCATGATGTTGTTTCTGTTGCTAGTCTCAGATTGATTAGACTAATTAATGTTTTGAGTTTGTCAACTTTGAGAATATGAGAGATATTTGCGCAAATTGTAACGTTTTGTTGGTTTTTCTTTTAGCGAAAGTGTGAGGGTTTTGTTGGTTTTACAGGGAAGAGTCAGTTTTAATAAAATTTGAGACCAGATATCAGAACATGAAGCCAATTTTGTCTGAATTACAGGGTATATTGATTTTTTTTTTTTTTTTTTGGCTAATGTTGATTCAAGTAATTTGTCTAAAAGCTAGTTCCGCAGCATGATTTAAATTAAAAAGTTGTTGTTGAAACTAATTTTGACACAATATTTTTTCTTGAAAAACTTGAATTATTCAAGTGTTTTAAGTTCAATCATGTTCCAACAGGATCTAAGATTTTGATGTCGTTTCCACAATTTTACTGTAATGATTGATTAATTTCATTTGCTCACTTTAGTACTCGTGAAAAAAAAGGGAAACTGAAACGTAACAGCCAACAGCGTCTTCCACGGCTTATTAATTGCACGTTTGAAAAATGATTGAAACTATCAATTAAAACTATAAATAATATAAAGCTATCATATAGTATAATAAAAAACAAAAATTGTTAGTCTCACATGTTTTAGTTTTCAAAGCAAAAAGCAAAACTGTTGGTTTCGTCTTTTTTCTAAACAAGCTACAAATTTTCAGAGGTTAAGAAAACGACAAAGATCTATTCCAAACGACGATATTGGAATAAGACCACAAGCACGACAGCATCAAAATATGGCAAGAGGCAAAGAAACAATGTCTTCAAACGATCAAAACAAGAAAGCCAGCATAATTTGAGACGACAACTCGTCTTTTTTATGACAAATAAAGGAAAAAAACAAACGGTATAAGAGCGACAGAATCTTGAAAACCACAAAGCTAATAAGAGGAGAGTAATTTTTCAAAATGACGGCAATTATTTTGAATAAGAGTCATCTTACTGCAGAAACAAAAACCGCAAAGACCGCAATACAGTTTGAAAACCAAATAGTAAAAAAACGACAAGGTTTTAAAATACCGACAAACTTTCAACCACCTCGAATATGAAAACGACAAACAACCGACAATAACTTAAAACAACGGCAACATCCTACGTAAATTAACACTGACCGGTGACAATATGTATTAAAAACAACAATATTTCGAAAAGAGAAATAATTTTGAATTGCAAGAATCTAGTAAATCACGATCATGGCGTCGCCCAGTTCCAATTCCTTACCCATCGTATTTAGGAAAAACAAGAATCTTATGACTTTATTTTTCACCCAAAAAAATGACGCTTTTTCAAACGACAATAACTCTAGAACTGAGTCAATTAGCAATTTAGTGCATTTGGTAATCCCATTTTAACCATATAGTTGGAACTGCTATAGTATAAAAACAGTATAAAACAAAAAAAGATTACAGGATAAAACTCACATATGATACAATCGTTTTAACTTTTAGCTTTAACTACATTGTCAAACATATTTAATGACATGAAATTAAAGACGATGATGTCCCAGTAAACACAACTCCGAAAACGACAACATTTCTTATGGACGACAATAACATCTGTTGTGAAAGACGGTAAGTTCAAAATGAAATAGTCTATAAAGTAAAACGACCATGTCTGAATGTCAATTAGACAAATTCTCTTCAAATAATCAATTCTAGAAATGACATCAAAGTTCCTAAAGTTGATGGCAAGATATCTCTAAAGCTTTGTTTGGTGGGATAGTATAGAGGAAGAAAGGACGTGAAGCAAGAGATAATTGGATTGAGACCGTTAAAAAGTAGTCTGTTCCATGAATTTAAAATTTCTTCCTAGATAAATGAAAATTTTTTCCAAATTAAAACCAAATAACAGGGATTGAAATTACTTTCTTGTAGTTATTTCAAAGTAAGGCAACATAAATATATGAATAAAATAGTAATTATACAAAATTCTTATATTTTTGTACAAGACAAGATCAAATTCGCAACCTTGTACGATATCCTCGGTGCTGCTAGATTAATTGATCTTAAGCAAAATTTATCATTTTTCCTATTTATATACTAAACAGTCTAAGGAAAAAAAAAAACTGATATCTTTTATATTGTTTGAATTTTCTGTCTCTTATAAGTTCTCTTTCCATCCTTTCGTCTTTTATTCCTACCAGATGGAGTGTAAAAGAATAATACCACCGCGTAAAAAAAAGGACAACATATGACTTAGTAACAAAAGAGATGTGTTTTGCAGGAAAAACTTAGCTGTTTTCATATAAATAATAATTCAAATGACAACATCTTTGGAAATATTTTTAATAATTATAGACAAATAAAAGATTATGGGCCCAAGTTGACGCTGGTGGAGATTCTTTATAAATGCCGTCCTTCAAAATTTACTTTTTATAAATGTTATATATGTTTATTTATGACATAATTTAACATAAAATATTAATTATATTGTGTCTTATCTTTTTTAAATTTAACATATAAATAAAGACAACTTTTAACATATGCCATAACATGTAATTTTTTTGAAATATTTTGACTAAGATAGACACGCCACCACATTGCATTGGGCCAACGGGCCATGTCGGGCTCGGGAAGGAATACTACTTTAAGAGTTGAATTTTATAATACAATTTTTGTGAAAATTTTGTCTGATTTTGATTTTTATATCAAAATGGTATAAATAAAAAACTAAACTTCAACAATGGTATACAACCTTATGTTACAATTGGTTCTAAGCATGTGAGTTTTACAGTGAGAGTGAAGGTCAATTTTAAAGATTTGGTGAAGGAGTAATTGTCAAAAAGTGAATCCAATCCTCTGAACTACAGAGTTTTCTAATGTAGACAAAAAGAAAAAAAAAAGAAAAAAAAAATCAATTGCAAACGACGATATCAATCATGGGGTATACGTGGCCCGCTTCTAATTCCATGTGCACTTATTGAAGGACAAGAATCTTAAAACAACATTTACATTGCTACAATTATTGAATTTGAATATATTTTCAAAACGATAATAACTTTAAAACGGAGAAATACATAAGCGAAAAGAAGTTTAAAAACAACGTTGTGTAATAAACGACAACAAAATAAAAAACGACAACATTCATGTGAGCGATGGTAACTTTAAAAGCCAAACATCTATAACAATTTGTGAATGTCTATCAGAAATGATAAAAAATAAAAATAAATAAAAATGACCAATTCTAGAAACCACATAATACAATAAATCCTCTAATAACTATAGTGCCTGAAACAGTGAAATCATCTTTAAATGAAAAATGAAAATAATACAACCACTCAAAAACACGACAACACGTCTGCATGGGATCTGACCAAAACGACATGAATTCTAACAAACGACCAGAAACTTGAAAAACAACATCATCTTCAAGCATCGATAGTAATTTGGAAAAGCGGAACTCTTTTCCCAGTTTCTTCAATTTCAACAGCAGAACTCCGATGGAATGTGACCAGCCTTTGAACATCTTTTGTAAGTACTAATAACGTCAAAGGATAATCAAAAAAGACGTCGTTTATGATACTATAATATAAAGGACAAAACCTATCATGGCGGAAACTTTTTGAAATGACGTATCGTTAATAAACAAATTTTCATAACAATGAAAAACAAAAAGGGACGACATTAATTTTGAAAACACAAGAGTAACAAAAACACTTAAAACAGATAAGATCCGATGAACGACATCTATTTAGAGAGAGAGAGAAGACGTGGTACAAAGACGACAGTATTTTAGAAAAACGAAAATTGTCGTACAAAGAACAATGGCTTGAAAGCGCAAACATTCCTTAAAAGCGGGGAAAAACAAACTAACAACAAAAGAAAAACAAACAAGCAAACATAGCGGTAATTTTTGAAATGACAAAATCCCTAATTAAACACAGTTTAAAAAAAAAAAAAGGTCTCTTGTGAATACGACAATAATGATGAATAGTTTCAAAAAATGACCAATATTTACAACAACTTATAAAATCGACAATTACGAATGAGGACGATTTCCAATACGACAACTTTTCTTAAAAACGACATCAATCTCTTTTCCACTCCGATTTGGACAGAAGAATCATGTGTCTTGACAGAGCAAGAAAGCAGTAATCAAAGCCCTTTTATCTACTATGAGTGTATAATAAATCTTCTTTTCTTTTTCAGAGTTGTTAGAAAATTAAAATTCTTCAGTTCAGTGTTTTTATTTTTTATTTTTTGGTAATAAAAAGTGTACGTGTTTTTTACCGTTAAATTCACACTCAATCCTCTCTAGTTATTTTCTTATTAAAATGTAAGACATAAAATCAGGGTACGGGTATTCCCAAATTTTGTATATAGTAAAATTTTTTTAATGCATTTTATTATTGGAATATTTAACTTAATTAACACAAATGCAACAAAGAATCTCATATTTTCATTATAATGGAGTAATTGGCCCTTTTATAGCTGACAAATAAGTGCTTCAAATATACTAGTTTAATTTGAAATAAATAATTAATAGGAAGCCGACAAAGTATTAAGCGGGATTTTAGGAATCACAAAAGCATCATTTGCTTCTTCCAAATTATAGATAGAGTGAAAAAAAAATTAAAGTTTAACATGGTCTAACATATAAATAAATCATGAGATGTTAATTTGTTTAATCGTGATGACATCTGATATATATTTTATGTTTGGTGTTGGCTGCAATTGCTAGGAAATGTAATTACTAATCGGCTTGTTTGCTTCATTACGCACTCATTTAAGTGAATAAAATCATTGATATAAACAATATATATATATATATATATATATATATATATCAAGCTGTTTTAATTGATTATATTTCCAATGGCTGCAATTCTAAAAGAGAATATTTTACAACAATTGATAATATGGTGTGATAAACATTCAACCTCGTAAATTATCATTTATTTTTTAGTTAATTATTTTCTTTATTATAACCGTCATATTAATATCAAGCAACTAGTGATAACAGTATTTATTGAAAACTTAACCATTGAAACCACACCTATATTTATATATACGTGTATATATATAATCACAAAGTGCCTTGCGTAATTGCTTGGAACGAGGTGCATTATAAGACAAGCATGCATGCATGTGAGAGCTAATCAATATAAATTGATCGTCCATCATTGTGAGTTGTCCTGACCATATGATGATCTAATGACATATTAATGCTTCCATTTGATTTGCAGGAGAAACTCAAACATAAATCAGAACAAAAATGTATTCATGCACAATGTGATATATGTATTAAACAATTTCCATCAAAAAATATATGCAATAAACTATTATCTAAATTTAATCAACAACAGACACCAAAACCAAGCAAATTAATTATCTTGATTTGTTAATTTGTATTCTCCGAAGAAAATAAAATCTGCAACATTAACCTCAATTTGCTCTTCCAGGAAAATATATTCATTAACATTAACTTTTGTCCCTTCAATAAGGTGTTAATGTCTTTTCATTAATGTGGCATTAAACTTTAACTAATGTGTTATTTTAATTGGGCGCCATATCATAATATTATTAAAAAGACAAAAATGGACATAAACAAGAGAACACAAGAGTATTAAATCTATCTATTCATGCTTTCTCAAGGTTTAAAGCATACGCTTGAATTCGCGATAAATTATTACTACCAAAAGTCACCATTGACAGAGTAAAAGCAATCAAATCCTTAAACACCACACCAAGATCGTATTCAAGAATCCACTCTAAACAGTATCTCTCATGTTTAGGTCTTTCCTTTGAGGAGTCTTTTTGATTATTCATGGACGCACCCAACAGACAAACTTCCTCATGCACTTTTAATTTAAGGCCCACCCCCCAAATTTAGGTCTGCCCGTACATCAAAATTCTTGTTATGCTAAACCTAGAACAAAAATTAATTCACGTTCCGTTAAAAAAATAAAATAAATCAGTGCCTCTCTCTTCTTCCGCGCTTCCTATCGTTTGCATGTTTTTTTGGTGTCAAATTTTAAAATCAAATTCACAAATCTTAGCCCACGTATAGATTTATTAATGCTTCTTATATAAGAAAAGCCATATGATAAGTTCACTAAAAAGAATCTACATCAAGGTTTAATCAAATACTTTATGTCAGAAATCAAATCTAGAGTACATATTTAAATTCAACAAAGTTGACCTAATAGGTCTCTCTTTCATATGGCTGATTATTTTTCATCGACCACCAAACACACCAGAGATATCGTAGCAAGAGTGACTAGATTGTCGGCCTACTTTTCTTTTTCCATGAAGTGAGAAAAGTGAAATAAATCTGCATTTAATTAATTGTTTTTAAGGGGTCTAACCATGTTTCCAAGGCATTAGAAAGCCTGTAATTGTAATTTACTTCCAAAACTTCCATGCTTATGCTTTGCACTTCCAAGGAGTGTGAGAAAACGAAATCTAGTATTTAGTACATTCTGAGATTGTAAGCGTGTTTGGCAACCCAGTTTTAACTACATAGTTGAGTTTGCTATAGTTTAAGGCTCTCACATTGTATTATATTTTCCACATCAAAAAATGTTTTTAAGTTTGGACAACCGTGTTGGTAGTTTTAAAATTTTAAGATTAATCTCACATATAGCTTATGAATATTAAAAGCTATTCTATTTTGTCTTTTAAACTTTAAAAACTCACAACTTGAATTAGTTCCACTTACCTTGTTGCATTAGAAATTTAGAATTTTGGTTAAAAACAACAAAAGAACAAAGAAAATTAGTGTCACTTAACATTTTCTATTAGAATTTATATTCAAAATAAATGGAAAAAGGACAACAAGATCTCACTTGATCTCTCTTTTTCAAAATATTTTTAACAAAAATTCAAACAAAAGATATTAACAAAGATTAATTCAAAACTTTAAGGATAAAATGGGAGTTTTTAAAGTTTAGAAACAAAATGAAGTGACACTGAAATTGAGATCAGGTACACATAAAAATAATTTTAAATTTTAAATTTTGATAAAGTGATGAATCTTAAACAACAAAGAAGACATACTTTTGAAAAAAAAAAAAAACAGATTTTAATTTAGCAGCTCACTCAAATTCATAGCTAAATGTGAAAAACAAGAGAAAATAATTAAAAAAAATTAGGAAAACCGAGAACTCATCAAGTAAGACAATAAAGTTCTAAATATGGAAGCATGGTTGACCACAAGAACCCGCAATTATCCTATTTGTTTTTTCTTAAAATAATAATAATAATAATCCTACTTCTTCTTTCTTACTACGCACATAATACCAATTACTGTTATATCTTCAAGGAAAAAAATAATAGTAACCGGCAAATATTGTTCAAATTCCTTGGTCCAAATATATAATATTATAACCTTTGGCCTTTTCTACATGATGAAGAACTGCATCTCCCCTAAATCATGGAAGAGGTGCCACCGACAGAAACTGTTTGTTTTGTTTTCAATTAATCTCCAAAATCTTCTCAGGAACAGAAAATTCTAATATGTATTTTTCTCTTGAAGGTTCAAAATTAAAATTGTTCAATAATTGATCTCAAATTCATTGAATTTAAAGATAAAATTAAAGATTGAGAAAACGCGTTGGGGTTTCATTGGTGCTCATCATGACTTTTATATCATAGTATAATTATTTGATGCTGCCACGATTTGAGCTTCGCATTTTTGGAAAACAATTGACTAAAAACATATTGTTCTTTTTCGATCACATGGTAACATTGACTAAAGGCATAACTAAAATGAAGAACATTGATATTGTAAATAAAGGTTAGGAAAAAATATGAGCGCAAAACCTATAATTTCCATGGATTTATATATAAGCATGCTTGGGAACATAATTCGAGTGTATATAGCAATTTAAATTTTGTTAGATAAAATATTATAGTAACGTTGGTTTTAATCAAAGCTTTTTGAATAAGAGAGAAAAGCCTAACGAGTCATTTATTTTTTATAAGATAGTTACATTAATTATGATATTACACTTGCAGCAACGATATTAACCACAATAAATATACTTTTAAGAAAACGAAGAAGAAAAGGAAGAGTATTTAAGAACCAAGTTTTAATTATTATAGTGTAAAGCTCTTAGATATTACAGTATAAAATAAAAGTAAGTTACAATGCAAAGCTCTCACATGCTATAGTGTTTTGCTTCTAATTTCAAGCTCTAACTATGTTCTCGAATACTCTTAACGTCGGTGAGTCAAATCATGAAGCCAAAGTAGAACAAATAATGAATTTTCATCCCATAAAAGTATAAAACAGCCCAAGTTTCGCTAAAATTTCATGGACAACACTCTACTTAATTAGACTTTTTTTTTTCTTTTTTTTTTTTATTAGGAACGGTATTTAATGAAATTAATCATTGAATTTACATGAATATCTATGTAACGCCCCTAAGTTGGGGTTAATAGTTTTTATTAAATAAAATGAAGATTAGAAAATAAATATAAATCATTAAAGTAATTTGCCCGGGACTTAAATAAAGACTCTCAAATTAAAATAAAAACATAAACAAATAAATAAACCACAGTTTAATGTAGCACCTTAAATTTTAATAATATACAACTGTCATCATCATCATTTCAACCCTCAACAAATCTTAATACAGTCACAAAAAGTAACAATGGATGCTTACATTATCATGAAGATCATTCTTTGCATTCAAAGCCATCCCAACGTAATATAGCTACCTAGCTTCTTCAATTATTTTTCTTGTAGCCACCTCACACTTAGTGAGTCCTGAAAAGATGAACATATCAAGGAATGAGCGAAAACATGCTCAGTAGGGAAAACCATTACTCACCTTAAGGTTTTATTCGTTACCACATTAAAACTGCATGGTTAGTTAATTTACATCATATACTAGATTATGAGGTTTATTATGATCATATCTTGTGGATACCATAGTTAACCATTATCAGGTTTCACACTTATACATACATATAAATATTATAATTTATCATTATTCTTAGGTATCCACATTAAATAAGTAACAGTTCACTTATCGAAACCCAAATGGGCGTGTTTGGCTACCCTCCAAACATTCCGAGGGTATTCTAGTGAGGGGACATCAAGCCCCGAGTCCTCACCAAGTCGATTCCTATACAGTGTGTTCTGGGACTTTTGACCCAAGGAAGCGTCATCACCTTCCCCCTATTTTACCTTTTAGGGTAATCGTGCCCAAGGACGTAACCACCGCCGTCTTCACATCTCACCATTTCTCAATGTTCCGTCATTATTTATAGAGTCAATTTTTCTAACCATGCTTTCCAACTTATAACAACATATGTTAATTCATTATGTTCCTCGCTAATCAATACAGGGCGAGTTTATGTCATAGTTTCATATGTGATTCTCATATAATAGCAGTTCAACATAGATACATATATCTTGTGGTAAAACAATCAATTTAAATTCCATAAAAACCTCACAAAAGATGAGTAATAGAATCCTTACCTTCAAAGCTTCTCAACAATCTTTTAATCTCTGAATTTAATTAACGTAAGCTCCACACACCCTTGATCTTAAGCTGTGCATAAGGACAATTAAAACTAAAGCATAACATATAACCACATCCATAAATGAATTAAGTATAAATCTATATAGTTTAGTTTCTAATAAGATTCATAAATCACTTAGGATGGTCTTGGAAAGGTTGCAAGACAATCAGAGATTAGAAGGTGAACAAAGTTGGGTTCACTATCTACAATTAGTACATGGGTTATTGGGTGGTTTACTTAAGGTAGACGGGTGGTATACTACCACTGGTAGGTTTACTAGTTTTCAACCCGAGAATTGAAAAATTCATAGAAAATAAAATATAACTCCGATTTAGGCTCATGATAGCTCATTGGAAAGCTTAGGATGTCTACTTTTAAAATATGTAAACCAAT
>CAMOHE010042845.1:0-25891 GCA_946598075.1 Artocarpus hirsutus | reverse complement strand
AAAATGTGATGGAGACTTATTTGGGGCAATGAATGGTAGATATTTTTATTTCCTTTCTTTTTTGTTTATGCACACCATAAAACATGAGTGCTGTATTCTTTTTCTTTGGTTCTAGATGCCTTGTTTCTTTCTCTGGCCCTCATCCTCTTTCTTTCTCCTTCACACATGGTTTTCATGCAGGTGAGCACATTTAATTTTATGTTCAAGCCCTCTCTTCTTTCTCTGGCTCTTATCTTCTTCTCTCTATCAATCACGCACACACACAAAGAGACTTTTATGTAGTATCTTAATTACCACTAATTACTCACTATCCATAATTAGGGATAACTTTAGCTTTCTAATTACGCAAATTTCAGTACTTTCTTTTAATATTTTGTCTTTTCTTTATTAGAAAGGGAATGAAAAAGATGCTTTAACTAACGACATGATGTGAAAAATAGAATGCCAAATTCAAGCAAAATAATAATAATAATAATATTGCAAGTTGGTGATCATACTAGTCTCATAATAGTAACAAAAGTTGATCCCACTCTTAGTTTGTAGGTGAGCACATTTAATTTTGTGTTCAAGCCCTCTCTTCTTTCTCTGGCTCTTATCTTCTTCTTCACTCTCAATCACACACACACACACACACACAAAGACACTTTTATGTGGTATCTTAATTACCACTAATTACTCACTAGCTATAATTAGGGATGACTTTATTTTCCTAATTAAACGAATTTCAATACTTTTTTTTAATTTTTCGTCTCTTTTTTATTAGGACGGGAATAAAAATGATGTTTTAACTAACTACGTGATGTGAAAAATAGAATGCCAAATTCATGCAAAAAAAATCAATATTGCAAGTTGGTGATCATATTAGTCTAATACTAGTAACAAAAGTTGATCCCACTCTTAGTTTGTAGGTGAGCACATTTAATTTTGTATTCAAGCCCACTGTTCTTTCTCTGGCTCTTATCTTCTTCTTCTCTCTCAATCGCGCGAGCACACACAAAGATACTTTTATGTAGTGTCTTAATCACCACTAATTACTCACTAGCTATAATTAAGGATGACTTTAGCTTCCTAATTGCGCAAATTTCAGTACTTTCTTTTAATTTTTCGTTTTTTCTTCATTAGGAAGGGAAGGAAAATGATGCTTTAACTACTACATGATGTGAAAAATAGATTCCCAAATTCACGCCAAAAAATCAATATTGCAAGTTGGTGATCATATTACTCTAATACTAGTAACAAAAGTTGATCCCACTCTTAGTTTGTAGGTGAGCACATTTAATTTTGTGTTCAAGCCCTCTCTTCTTTCTCTGGCTCTTATGTTCTTCTTCTCTCTCAGTCACACACACACACTGTAACGCCTCGGAATTAATTAAATATAGTTAGAATGTAAAATGATAGATTACTGTGCCATAATGAATATTTTAAACTTAATTTGATCATTTCGTGGAATTTCTAAATTTACGATATTTTTGGTTATTTTAATGATTTTTAATCACTCTTAATTATTTTTAATTTCTATTTTAAATACTGAAAACAAAACAACTTGTCAAATGACTAACACGTCCCATTTTTGAAAACTACGTGCGGGACGTGGTATTGAAAACTGCATTCCTTTTTTTATAAAAACCTCACTCCCCCTCTCTCTTTCTCTCTTTCGGTTTCATACTCTCTCTCCCATTTTTCTCTCAAAATTTGGAGACAAAAATCGATCCCAAGATTTGGATTAGTGGATTGAAGGCTCAGAAATGCGGTTTAGCAACTACAAACTCGATTTAAAGCCTTGATTCGAGGTTAGTTTCTAAATTTTAAAACTTTTTTAATTTTTTAAATTTCTTGGTATTTTGAAATTTAAGCTTTTCTAAGCTTAGAAAACCGTCAATCTAGGGTAGATGAACTTAGAATAACTAGAATACAAATTTTGTTTGATCAAAAACGGATTTAAATCAAGATTTTTTATTTTTTTTCATTTTTCTCTATTTTCAGATTTTTTAAAAAATTTTGTTTAAAACTTGTTTTAAAGCATTAAAAAGTAATCTACCATGTTTTTCTATCAATTATGATCATTACCCATGCCTGAGAATTAAGAAAACATGTTGAAATTGAAGATTTGAGCTAGGGGAGGCCGAAACCCATGCCTGAAAATTCTAAAATTTTTCCAGATCGACAGGCTGAAGTTCATGTTCGGCAGGCCAGATTAATGAGTTCGGCAGGCCGGATTCATACGACCGGCAGGCCGAACCTGGGAAAGTTCGGCCGATCGGACCTAGACCTCTGGCAGGCTGAACTGAGGGACCGACAGGTCGACCAGGCATGGTGAAATTTTATGATTTTTCACCTGTTTTTGTTGTTTTAAAACCTGATTGAAATTCTAACTTTGTAAAATGATTTCATAAACCTAGATGGCACACTAGAACACCATGAGATGATTTAGTAACATAGGATATCTCAAGTTAGATACTGATAAACTAAGTAATTATACATTTAAGGTTGTACGTGGATCAGTAGAGCTAACGTATAGCAGACCGAGATTTCGGTGTGGGACATCAACATGAGTATCAAGGTAGGACTTCTACCCTTTCCTTCGTAGCTAGTTTTAAATGTTTTGGCCTCAAAGGAATTTTTAACAAAAAGTTTTCAAATGATTGGTTGAAAATATATTTTTATCGGCTGATTTTATAAATGGTAGAATTGAGGTGAATTTTCATAATAAACCTCAGAATGAATGTAAATGACTATATTTGGTAAAAAGAGATTTTAATAATCATATAAAGATATATATAATTATATTTAAGAGCATGATGCTATATCAGAGATCGGGTCGTGTAGAGTGCGACCTTGAAGACAGGTCTCGAAACTCAACTGGGCCACTACGTTGGTGATTTACATATAGTTTGCCCAGGAAAAGAAAATGTCATTCTTTCTGGTCGACCTATAAAATTGTTTTGGTAAGATAAGTTTTTATTGGATTCTTATTTATGTATTTATTTATTTGCTCATTCAAATTCATTTTCTAAATATTTACTTGATAGATGAAATTTCTTTTAAAATTAAATGTTTTAAATAAATAGTCCTACTGAGCCTTTCGCTCACGTTTTATTTGTTTTAAAACCTTTCACCTAGGTGGATTTCAGCTTAGGTTTGAAGAGGAGTCCACGGACAGAACTCACTGGTAATAAAGGGACTAAGTAGATTATTTGAATTATATAAATCAAAGCATGTAATTTTTTAACTTTTCCTCTTTATTTGGACTGTGGTTGTAATAGTATATTGTCAGTGTTGTGTGTGTGCACAAGATGTGGGTCGTGGGACCCATTCTCGTTCCACCGTAGTTTTTGTTATCTTTTTCTTATTGTTTATTTTTATTATTATTATTATTTGTTTAAAAATTATAACTGCTTGCCTCTAAAATGATTTTAAAATTATCACATTTTTTATAATTACTTCCTATTCTAAAATTCATATTTTAATTAAATTTCTGTTAATTAACTCAATTAATCCGCCACGTTACCTCCCGTACTTCGGGTGTGACACACACACACACAAAGATACTTTTATGTAGTATCTTAATTACCTCTAATTACTCACTAGCTATAATTAAGGACAACTTTAGCTTCCTAATTACACGAAGGTATTTTCTTTTAATTTTTTGTCTTTTCTTTATTAGAAAGGGAATGAAAATGATGCTTTAACTAACTATATGATGTGAAAAATAGAATGCAAAATCCATGCAAAAGAATCAATATTGCAAGTTGGTGATCAAACTAGTCTAATACCAGTAACCAAAGTTGATCCCACTCTCAGTTTCTCCTATCAAAGGGTTCACATGGACATGTTTTTGCATGAACGCTACTCTACACCTGCAACAGGTCCAGCTGTTTTTGTTTAGTGTCACATCTATCTGCTTTACTTAGTCTAATCAATTTTTGTTGTTTGATAATTAACAAACAAACATAAGAAACAAAGAGAATTTGTTCAACTATATCTCCTTTCAAACTTCTATGTATTGTCTTAATCTTGCTAGTGATTAATTACGGTAAAAGATCCTTAACAAGAGCGTTTGCAAGTACAATGAACTTCCACATAACAAAGAAAATCAACATTTTACTTTTTTACTTGTTTGTCCCTATTAAAATTTTTAATTTTACCTTCGTAGAATTCCAAAATTTCAATAATCCTCTTAAAAATAAGATTTTCCTTTTAGGTATACTCATATTTTAAAATTAAAACATTGAATATACTAAATTCCACTATAGTGATATGTAAATTTAAATTTTTTTTGCAGCTCTAAATTAAAAAAAAAAAAGAATTTAACTCTATTACAAGATTAGTTTATTTATAAGAGAAAAAGGATACAAATAGACAAATGCATGCAAAAAGAAAGAAAATTTAAGAAAAATTGTCTTGTAATATACTTTTTAGTAAAAATTTAGTTCCATTTATGCTTCCTTCAAAAAAAAGAAATTATATATGGGCACTCCGACACTGTGTAGATTAATATGGTAGGTAAAAATTTGATGGGATATTACAACTTAGTAGGGTAGGATTTGTAACATGTTTGATTACATCCTTAGCGACAAGACTAAAAGGAAAAAAATAATAAGTACAAAAGGAACTATATATTGAGTTCACCAAATAATGGAGTCAATCTTGGACATTACTCTTTTAGGTATATTGCTTAATTTTCTATGGTGGGTCATATTGTCTTTTGAAACCTAGTGTAAGTGGATTAAAATGTGCCAATGGATTTATTTTCTCTGGAAACCCAACTGAGATTGCATGGAATTCCTTGTTGAATGCGTTCGCACAGCGTGGTTTGGGAAAAGAAGTCATGGGGTTGTTTGATAAAAATGGTTCCTGTTGTGAAACCGAATGCAATAACATTCATTAATCTTCTGATGGGGTGTAGCCGTGCCGGGCTTCACTCTCTGGAGAAGGCATATGGAGTGGTCCCTAGAGAAGAACATTACAATTGCATTGTTTATCTGCTTGGCCGCGCTGGAAGCCTTAAAGAAGCCGAAGAATTTATCAACAGAATGCCCTTCAAGCCAAATGCATACGGATGGTGCACTTTCCTCGGGGCTTGCAGGGTCCATGGTGATGCAGAGAGAGGCAAAGTTGTGGCTAAAAAATTGATCGAGTTGGGTTGATGTTGGAAAAAAAACTCGTGTTTGGAGCCAAAGATTGGTCTCATCCTCGGTGGAAAGAAATATACGAGAAGCTTGACAGTCTTCTTGTGGAGATAAAGAGAGCTAGATATGTTCCTTGCACTGATTTTGTAGCGGTTGATATGGATGATAGTGAAAAGTAGAAGGTTCGTCACCATCACAGCGAGAGGATAGCTATTGCATTTGCACTGTTAAGTATTCCATATGGAAAGCAATAACTGTGAAGAAAAACTTGAGGTTGTATATGGATTGCCATTCTGCAATCGAGTATATTTATATGGTTGTTGGGACAAAGATTATAGTAAGGGATAACGGAGGATATCATTATTTTGCAGATGGGTCATGCTCTTGTGGAGATTACTGGTAAGTGGTAAAGGTTTTGGTAGGCCTGAGATTCGTTGGCCACAAGTAGAGCATATAGAAATTGGTCTGATTTGTTTGTTGATTTGCCAAAAGCATGTTCACTAATTAGATTTTTAAGCTGGGAAGCAATTGGTCTTTTTGACAGTTCCTGAGCTAATAGGATCAGTAAAAGTGTAAATATCGATGAGTAGCATCCGAAACATTTGATTGAGAATGATGCAAAAAGACAACTAACCGCCGACCCTTAATGGGTAGAACTTGGAAGAGGAATTCCATTTTTGTATTTCCCTTCACACACCTCAATTTCTTTTATTCCTTCCATTAAAAAAAAAAAAAAAAAAAAAAAACTGCCATGCTATAAACACCAACTCTGATCTCAACTCTATTGTATCAATTTACGTTGCAATGAGTTGTCATATCTATCAGTAAAAAATAAAAAAACACGTCATATCGGATATCGGTTGGTATAAAAAAGTTGAGAGTTAAAATTTGTTGTGTTATTCTTTTAAATATAGTTATCTTTGCTAACCAGAACGGACATGCTACTCATGCAACCTCTATGATAAAGTATCAATTTGAATATGTTGCAATGCGTTTATAATTCTTGCGTTTTACAAGGTAAAACATTCTGAGTTTTGCCATTTATTCCCCATTAACCTTTGCAGAACTAATTGTTTATTATCTGAAAAACCAAAGAAAAAAAGTAAAAAACCGTCTTCAGGAAATATAAATGACTTCACCTTTTTTCTATTCAGTAATTTCAAGACATTAAAGAGAGCCGAAATTCACGGTTTAATCAAGGCTTCAAGAGATGCTCACAAACGCTTGGTAACAAAAAAGAAAATTCTTGAACCATCCATGGCTCTACATAACTCTTTAGAAGGCAAATTCTATACAAGGCAACAGGGTTCTATTCAAATCTGATGGATGAAAAAAAGGCTCTGAGTTACTTAAAATTCTTTGGCACACAGACAAAACTAGAACAAGTTATTACTCGCTACTCAATACCACTATCTCTGCTACATCTCAGGGCAAACCACTAGCAAAGGGCACAACAAGTATCTACTACCTACAGGGCGTATTTTGAATCCTAAGGGATGCTGAATTGGAGAAGGAGCAACATTCTTCGGAGAGAGCACATCAGGCTCTTGGATAACGCGAACGCCCCTTCTTCTTTAAGAAATCAGGAATTTCCACTGAACCACCATCGGTGAAAGGGGATGGCCGTCGATTGATTCCGATGCCGATGTCTCCCTGGGCCTGAAATCCGGTAATAAGCCAATGAGAGACACTCTGGTAGGTTTTGAGAAAATGCGTGTGTGAAGAAAGAGAGAAGGGACAAAAAATGCTTAGGGACACCACAAATATTAGTGCGAGACCCACTCTCTGTTAGTGCGTGGTTTTGAACACCATTGGTGCTGTTTAGCATAGTTTTAAGTGATACCTGGACTGGCCTTCCTTCACTTTCTTCTTGGCGTTTAAATCCAGTAGCAATCAAAGTTATGCTGACCTGCGTAAGAAGAATAAGCCAAAATATTATTGCAGGTATGACAATGGCAAATTATGAAAGTAAGTTCCACGAAAAGTAAATTTTGCCACACCCAGTTAAGAATGAGAGGGGACTTACTTGACCACTAAGTGTTGGATCTATCACTGCTCCAAATATTAAATTTGCTGTTGGATCCACAAGGTCATATATAACCTCTGCTGCAGCATTTACCTGCCAGAACACACATTCCCAAGACTTAGAAGTTGGAGGAGCCAGGAGCAGGAAGAGAGAGAGAAAGAGAGAGAGAGAGAGAGAGAGAGAGATAGAGAAAGGGGGTGGGGGTTCTGCAGGAGAGTGGAGAGCACCTCAAATAAGGTCATATCGGTTCCACCAGTTATGTTCCACACAATTCCGGTTGCTCTCTCAATGCCAATATCTAGTAAAGGTGATTGGATGGCATTTAAAGCAGCGTCTCTAGCCCTGGTCTTCCCTACTCAAAAGCAAGCACCGGAAACGAATATTAGTATATCTGAGAATTTGAATACAACAAAACCACAACCTACCTGTTTCCTATATTTGGAAATAATGAAGGTGCACTAGCCTGCCGGAGTTTTGCTCTCTAGCTGCATCTACGTAGGGC
This sequence comes from Artocarpus hirsutus, assembly GCA_946598075.1. Taxonomy (NCBI): domain Eukaryota; kingdom Viridiplantae; phylum Streptophyta; class Magnoliopsida; order Rosales; family Moraceae; genus Artocarpus; species Artocarpus hirsutus. Next base: position 18,234 of record CAMOHE010042845.1, on the reverse strand, counting down.
AGGCAAGCTTTAAATTGAATGACCACTTAACTATAGTTTCATCCTATATATCTAAGGAAAGAGAACAAGGAATCCTCTAAAAATATAAAAAGGAAAAGTAAATTAACCTAGAAATGAAAGTGATGATGACAAGCACAAACTAAAGAGACTATCATGACAATATCACACATTTTGTCCTATATATCAATATATGATTTTTCCTTCTCTTGGTCTCACAAGAAAGTTTGAGATGATCCTAAAGCCTTTATTTGACCATTTAACTACCAAAAGAAGGTAATAGACAGTGGTGCTATCACATGAGAAACAAATTTGGTATTTCAAAAACTGTTAATTAGAAAATCAAGCAATGCCTTTATCATGATATCGGATGTAGAATCAAGTAGCTAAAAGAGGTTACCCGTTGCAGTTCCTATTCCCATCAACGAGGAACCAGCATTTGCCATTATAGCCCTTACATCAGCAAAATCCACATTTACAAGCCCTGGTATCTGCAGTTAAAGTATCCCACCACCAACTAAACAAAGATATGATACATATTTACAAGTGGAAAAACCTTAAAAGTATCTGAACGCTTGAGTGATTTAACGTGAATTCCTTGTAAATATTGAAAGCCTACATATGATAGTATACTTCATACCGTGATTATATCGGAGATACCGCGAACACCTTGTCGAAGAATATCATCAGCAAGGTTAAATGCTTCTGTTATTGGGGTAGACTGGGAAACTGCAGTCAATAGCTTGTCGTTTGGAATGACTATCAGCGTATCGACATTCTCTCTTAAAGCAGCAATTCCTTCTTGCGCTTGAACTGCCCTCTTTCGTCCCTCAAACGAGAAAGGGGTTGTGACAATACCAACAGTCAAGATTCCCATCGACTTTGCAATCCCAGCAATTATAGGAGCCCCACCAGTGCCCGTGCCGCCACCCATTCCAGCCTGCAAAAGGCACATGAAAAGTGATTTATGCTCACATAACTGCCTGAAATAAGTATATTTTACAACATAGCAAGTGAACCTACCGTGACAAAGACCATGTCCGATCCATGAAGCGCTTCCTCTATCGAAGCTTTGCTTTCCTTTGCAGCATTCATGCCTATCTCTGGGTTCCCACCAGCACCAAGCCCTCTGGTAAGCTCTTGACCAATTTGCAAACGGTTCTCTGGAAAGACTGGCGACATTCTCATGGCTTGAACATCCGTGTTAACGATCCAGAACTCAACACCCTTCATCGAACTCTCTATCATGCGATTAACTGCATTTGACCCACCGCCACCAACACCAATAACCTTGATTTTAGCGTCATTATAATTATTTGAAATGGATTCGTCTCCTAAGCTCTCGGTCGCACCCCCACTCAGACTATCCTTCCTCGGGTTGTTAACACTGTTGTTCCCTTCCCTAAGCATTGAAATCTCGGGGTGTAGATTCAGAAAAGGGTCTTTACTTTGGTACGGACTAACACTGTGAGAGTTGGAAGAAGAACACTTCATTTGATGCAAATGTGACTTTTGGCTTCCCCCAAAAAGTCCATACTTGTCCTCAGATACTTTCATACAAACACTTCTTCCAAAATGGTTCTCGGCTGGTGCTCTACCTCTAAGAACGGTGAGTACCCCTGCCGGGTTTCGAGTATCGGAAAGGGTACAATAGGCCGAAGTATAGGCGGCCATCTTCTAATGGCAAAACTCAGATCTCAGAGAAACTTATGCTGATAAATGCCGTGAAATTTACAGACCCAAATTGCTTAAAACACTTAAAATCCTACCCACAAAATCCTCCAATAACAATACCTGTTTACCAAAAATCAGCCAACAAAAAAGATAAATAGTCAAAACCTCAGATTAAGGAAAGAATAGTCTAATTACACTAAAGAGTAAAGAGTTGACCCAAATAAGAACCCAAAAAAAATAATAATAAAAACCAGATAATGTTGCAGCACAGAGAACGAACAATCAAGCCAACGAAAACAATAAAACTTCATTTGGACCTGAAAAATGAACTAGCTTAGGACAACAAACTAAAACCCAATAACAATAATCAACACAAATCCCAGTTACAATGAAGCAACAAATGAGCAGAAAAATCTGGCAAAAAAAGGACAACCCCACAATTGAATCGAAACATAGCAGCGAGGAAAGAGAAAATGGCACCTGGGCTTTAGATAAAAGCACGCGAGAAAGTTGGAGAGACCTCGGAAATGGGAAGAGCAAATTTTCAGAGAGCATTTAATGGGCGCTGAGCCCAAAAGGGGATCGAAAATGGGGTTTTAGCTTCTTCAGCGTTGGACTTTGGACTCTCCACAGACAACAGAGACTAGAGAGAGAGATGAGAGAGACTAGCGTTGCAGGTCTGTCCCGATATTATTTTCTTTTCTTTTTTTCTACGTTTCTTTTTTTTTTTTGGTGATAAAAAGATGGGGAGAGGCCAGGGGGGAGAGCAACAAAAATATAGCGTATGGAGCAAACAAAATTGTGGCTTTTCAAGGGGAAGCTCATTTGGGAGGGCTCACAAGATGAAAACCTCGCGTATTGATAAGTCAATTCATAGGCCCGACATAGCCGCTTGAGACCAAAGACAAAAAAAGGGGCCTTATGATAGTGAACAGTATCGGTATTACATCTTCTTTTTCATTATATCAACAATAAGTTACGTTTCTAATTTGATTAATAGAATGTCACCATTTCAATTCAACTAAAATTTTTAATTGCTATACTATAAAACTCTCACATATTACAATTGACTAATATTAGTTCAAACTATACTTCTTAAACACTCTATAAGAATTAGAAGGTGTTTGATAAATCAATTTGAATTGAGAAAATGAGTTCAACAATTATAGCATGCAAAAGTGTACCAATTTGAACTGCAAAAATGAATTTAATTATAATATGTAAAAGTTTCACATTGCATTTTTTGCTTTATACTGCACTAGATAATTCGAACCAAAGAGCTCCAACTAGTGTGCCAAAACAAGGGTTAATTATTCTCAAATTATCGTTACTGACTGTAATAAAGATTTTTTTTTTGGAAGAGGAAGATAGTTAAGATTACTTTTATCCTTGTAGATTATAGTTGACATTACTTTATCCCCTTAAAAAAAAAGGTTTTCTTTTTTTTTTTTTTTCCTTCTAGTCTTACCGCAACTTCTTACCTTTTTAGTCTCCCAAATTAAAGACATGAGTACAGCCCTTCAACGCTGAAATATTTAACTAATTCTTCTATCAATAAATATACATGCGGAATTTTTTTCCTATAAATAAATGAACTTTAGCAGCGTGATTTTGGTTGCAGCTAAAAAGAAAGAAAATGTGAGCCTAGACCAGAGCAAATGTGCCAGACAGAATAGCCCAGGTAGAACATGGGCCTAGAAAAAAGAAAGCCCAGTTAGAAAATTGTCCAAGTTCAAGTTCTTTTTCGCCGAACGGCATCAGGAGATTGAATTGAACAGAACGAAAGGGTGATTTGGAGAAATGAGTAATTTTTATTTTTGGTAAAATCTTCTATTTATTGAGTAGATAAATTTCCTCTTTACTGATTAATTAAAAATTCTCACATTTGTGTGTGTGTGTGCGTATATATATAATATATTCACTCAAAGATCAATAGGCTGATTCATAGCAAAAACATGTGACATCTACATTTTTTACTTTATATACAGTTCAGTTTGCAAGATTATAATATGTAAGTTCTGGAAATGCTGAAACATTCAGACTGTACTCCAATCTCCATTTAACAATGACACAACAAAGAGATGATTTTATTTCAAGGTAGCGTATGTCGGTATATCGCCATACCTTCCTCGATGCTGACAACGCTGATGAATTATTCATGCTTCTCCTGGGGGTATGTACTGTGAAAAACAAATGATGAAGCATAGAAGCTTATGATCCCAAGTATTAGGAACAAGGCATAAGATATGCAAGCATTGTATCCCAAAATGCGGAGCTTCATCGAGTCTCCAACGTCAGGAACTTTGGAGAGGAAGTAGACGCCATAAACAAACGTGAAAATTGCTGGTGATCCCCCACGAAGGACAGATCTGCATATGAATAGAGAAGTTTGATTAAGCCAAATTTTCTTTTTCTTTTCTACCAGTTATATGAGGAAGAAACTAATAGTGATGTGCATACATACCTCCACCACCATTGATGGTCGTACTTGGCGAACTGATAGCTTGTGAAGCCAATTGCTACAACGACAGTCAGTATGATGAGCACAATGAATGAAGTAAGCAGAAGGTAAAACGCACCGCATATCTTGAAACGCCACAAGCTTGCATAGATACTGTCCATCTCTGGCAAGATTGCGATTGAAGGTAAAAAGCCTCCAACAAGCATCTGAGCTGGTGTCATCGCGTACCAGGACTTACGAGGAATGTCTCTTGGTAGTCTTCTTGTAGTGCAAGGTGGTTCTGATTCTGGTCTAGTACAGTGACCAAGGGTGCCTCCTAGACTTGAGAGAATGACTGTGACAATTCCCCAGACGACAAGCTTTTCATATATGATGCTAAGTTCAGGTATATCTGACTTCTCAGATTTTGTTATTGCTAAAAAATTTGCAATAACAGCTGTTGTTAGCGCTGGAATGAAGTATATTGTTCCAGCCTGGAAAGTGCATTCTTTCTGAAAAAGCAAAGGAAAAAAATTATGTAGTTGTGGTAAATAATAGGGAGTTATTAGCGTTCTGGGATTGAAATTATGCAAGAAAAAATTAATTACCCGTCCAAATGGGGTGAACCAGCCATGAAACGAAGTAGCCTTGTACCCGGCAACCACAGACGTAAAGCAATATGTCCGCAAAATTTGAGAACAGATTGATTCAAAGTCGCAGGGGTTCAGGAAACCTCTACATGCCAAAATGAAGAAGATGCAAATCCAGCAAAATTGTGGTTTTACTTACAAGTGCTGTTAATTACTATACAATGAAATTCTATGAAATTAGAAACGGCCATTACTTATTAAGAAGGAATGGTCTAACTCTAAGTATTTAGATTGTATAAGCACAATGAATACTGTCAAGAGTATTTAGCTGCAAAAAATAAATGACGTAAAAGGGATGATTCTTATCATTGGATTATAATGAAGTTCTGTTTAGTGGACTCATATGCAGAAGCAGTTTATAAACCAGTGGATTGTTAAAAATGAATTGCGAAATAAACAGCTGAATTCCGTTCCCCAGGATGGCACCGAGCAATGATGTGTATTTAGGACAAATGCAGGCGCCACCAAAAATATGCTGTGAACGTTGTGAATGTCCTCTCCCTCTTTTAGAGCACCTGCAGCATAAATGAAGAACTCGGCTGAATAAATGTCAATGATCAGCTTCAAACTAAGAATAGAACTGAAAGAGAAAATCATACTGCTTCGAATACTTAATGAGGTTTGGCACAGTCATGATGAGAAGCAAGCCAACAAAGACGATGTTGACATTTGCCCATAACAATAACATCCATTTTTCATTATCTTGTTTCAGCCACTGCTCTTCCTCATGTGGCATCTCATTCAATGAAAGAGTAGAATTATCGGCTTCTTCAGATTCTAACCAGTAAACGGAATAAGTGAAGTTGACTTTCAAACCAGCAGCTTCACGTATATCAACATCAAAGTTTCGGTTGCTCTGAATGTACATTTCTGTCACTTTGTTCTCTGAGTAATATATAATGAACTCGATGCCTGTAGCTAGAAATAACCTCGGGGCTGGGGAATCAGGCTGCATGACTTCCTCAATGTTTCCAACAGTTTCCCGCAAGATAAAGTTGTTATAAGACATGTCATATTCAAAGAATCTTATTATGGCGTCCCTAAACTTTGCTACATCATCTTTTGTTAGACTCGTCTCACAAAGGATTTTATTCTCAGTATCCTTCTTAAATCTCAACTCATAATTCGTGACGGTGTGGCAATCCCCTGCTAAGACCTCTTTCAGTGATTTCTTCTTGTATATTATTGGTTCTGCGGTTCACGCAAAGTGAGAAGGTCAAGGAATCAATCAGACGTCATTAAAAGGGAAGACGCCAATATTTCTTTGGTGATTTATTACAAGAGGCTCATAAATCCTGCTAATAAAGTAAGCCCACATACTAAGTTAGCTCTTTAATGTGGGGTGAGCACAAGATATTGCCTTTGAACAGTTGTATCAACTAAATTGATCATTTAGAAAATAGAGGATTTTAACCATTTAATTGCAAGAAAATTATCAAGCTATTAAATAAGCCTTACCTGCGGCAGGGCAAAATGGGAAATCAAAGTACGGATATTGCTCACTGCAAGTGGTAAATGTTTGAATAGTTAGGAACAAAAATGTACTGTGTCGTTTTGGTGAGATAAAATAGAGCAAAATCACATGAACTAAGGAGAATTTTTCATAGAACTTATCTTGAAAGTATCGTGCTCCAAAGTACTGTAAGAAATTCGGATTGCCTATTTCTAGTATCTCTAGTTACTTTATCTAGCATTTTTTCTTATCAGCAAAACATTCAGTAATTACTTTTCCCCTGCTGTGTTTGGCTGCTAAGTAAGTGTAGGAAAATAATCAAAAACTGAGCAGCAATTCTTCGAAATATTTCCTAAATTAGACCAAAGGATGCAAAGACCTCCGTTCAACCTACATAGACGTCTCAAGTCATAATCAAATTTTTTTTCATGAAATAACAACTACAAAAGCGCAGATTCAGATTTCAGATATCTAAAATCTCTACTTTCTCTAGCCGTGTTTGGTTACTGAAAAAATTTAGGAAACTTTAGGGAGAAAAACTGAGCATAATTGTTTAAATTTTTTTCTTAATTCATACAAGAAGAAACAAATAGCATTGTTCTAAGTAAAATCAGCTTTACGTTCTTGAAAACAGAAAATAACATCGACAAAAACGCAAGATCACGAAAATAACATCGTCTCCTTTTCTTTTCCCAACATTTCCTCAGAAACAAACAAGTTCAAGAAGAAAATCAAGAAGAAGCGAATCCGCATCTCGAATCAAAAAATGCCGGCACTGCGATACAAAACCGCACGCATATACATATACATATATACAAACAACGATCGGAATAAGAAATTGCGCGTCGAATTTAAAAACAGAAATAAGAGAATGAGCAAGTAGTTCGATAATCAGTACCAAGAATCTTCGGAAGGACGAATTTTGTTAGCCAAGACGTAGAGTCGATCTCCTTCTGCGAGAAACTCCTCCGACGAAGAATTCCGACGAGGAGAACCGAGTCGTCGGTTGGAGATTACCAGAGGCACCAACATGGCTATCAGCACTAGAGCCGAGAAAAGATATCTCCGTTCAACCGCCATGGATTTTCTCGGAAGAAAAGAAGAGAGAGAGAGAGAGTTGTAGAGATTTGTGTTGAGAAAAATGGAGGGAAAATCTGTTATAGGCTTGAAATGATTTCTAATTTCTTTTTCTTTCAGAAGCCAGTTGTCTAGTGTTTTACTAGTTTGGAGTTGAGGATCGAGTCACATCTTGGTGACAATTGTTGGGTGAAAGAAGGAATTCTATTGGCCCACGTGTTCACACTTGTAGAAAGCTGACAGACAGTGGAGTTGCTTTGAAGAAACGTGGATGAATTGGAGATAATAAATTAAAAACAAACAGTTGTGACAACAAACGACAATCTCTTGTAAACGGCAAAACTGATCTTGAAAAGTGACGACAATGAATATAGGAACCAAATAAGAATTAATTGATTTACACCGTCATCTTCCACCCACCATCTCTGCTGGGTTTTTAATCTTACGGAAATGATAAAAAATGCGACTTCTCTAAATCTAATTATAGTAAATTTAAGTTTTAAAAATATTATATTAAATGTCAAATTTATAATAATATAAATAATTTATTTACTCTTTTTGTTTATAGTGCAAAAATTTTTTATTAACACAATAAATAAATTTATGATGTAACTAATGTATCTAGCTTATTGTTTACAATGCCAATATTTTTTATTTTCATAATAAATAAGTTATTTATATTATAAATCTAACTTTTATTATAAATATTTTTAAAACCTAATATTTACTTCAAAAGATTTCAAAAATTTGAAGTTTCCCCCGTTCTCTTTTTTTATCTTATTCTCTTAGAATGTAAGTACACTACCTCAATAGGAGATTTCAAAGTGCCGATGTTCGATACCACCCTGTAGGTTGGTCTCCAACCCCTTGGAAGTGTATACGAGTGCCATGATAGGGACAACTCTAGAGAAAGGTCAACATTCTCCTGAATTGGGATGGAGCTATGGGGCTTGGAGGGAAGTTTCTAACATGAGTTGGTTATGTCTTCTAGCAGTATTTAGGTGTTAGAGACTTTGAGATCTAGGTGGTTTTGTTGCGTGACAATTTGAGATGCTAGAGTGTCGGAGCTTGGGGTTCTCTGCATATCATGGTCTTTGACACTATGGGGTGACGGATCTGTTGATGTGACATTCTCTCTAGTTGGCAAAGATGGGTGGATTTCATGTGGTGGTGGCCCTAGTCTTTTCCTGCTTCCTTTTGGCTAGACGACAGTGTTGCGGCTTCCTCACCCCTTTCCTTGGCAATGGTTGGCTTGCCAATAGAGTTTTCGCTATTGTAATTTGAGATTTATTTACTTGTTTGGATTTAAGTGTTCGTTAAATTAAAGTGTTGATGTTCCTATTGTTTAAATTGAATGTCTTTTTGTCATTTTTTTGGCCTTTGGCTGTGATACAATGGTCTTCTCACCTTTGTTTTTAGTTTGTATGTTTTACCCACTTGTTGAGGTATGTTGTTGTCCGATTCAATTTAATTCTAGGCTATGTCACTTGTCTCCTCAATATTGAGGGTTTGGTTTTAATTTTCTGGTTTTATCCATCACCTATAGTGGTCTTTTATGATAAGCTTCGGTTACGCTCAATTTTTATGTGTCGTCTAGATTTTTTTTGTAAGTCTCGACTTTTATGTTTGTCCTTGTATTTTATTTGTCTTAATAACAACATAAAATTCTTATATATTATAATAAAAAAGTTGCAAAAATCTATTACATATTACAATGTTTACAGTTCTAACTAACTACCTTATCCAATAGCCAAAGAATTGACCTAAAAGAGTCATCTATGATTAGACAACAATGAATATAAGAAACTAACAGCCTCTTGAAAATAGCGGCTGAAATTATTTAAAATGACGAGTACTTTTTGGGAATGGAAAATGACGAGTACTTGCTAAGACGACAATAGCTAAGAAGAAGAAGAAGAAAAAAAAAAAAACTCTGAAAAGCGACACCGAGCAGTTGCATTTGAGAACTACGATATCATGATAAAAACGTCAAACTCAAACAACAACTATGAGAAACAATAATTTTTGAATAAGAGCTGCTAAGCCTATACTAATGGGGAGTTTAGAAATATTGGTTTCAACCAATTACTTCCAATTGGTTTGAATCATTGTAATAACAGTGAGCTTTATATTGTTTGAGTTTAAACTGATTGGTTTGAACTAATTCTTCAAACATATGTTAGGATCCACTGTCAAGAATGATCAACGAGAGAAGAATAAATAATTAAAGATCTTTTGAACATATTGAAATGGAGGGGGAAATAAAAAAGCTTCTACGAGTTGCTTATTTATATAAGATTAGTTGTAGATATTGGATCTACATTTAAATCAAATTGAATCAATACACAAATAGAAAGCAAATTAAGATTGATTGGGTCCTTTGACCACCATTATTAGGTTTTGACAAACTCAAGAATTTGGTTAAGATCTGTAAGCAGTTGTTATAAATACTTATAAAAATATGATCTTGAATAGAGTAAATAAAGGAGACCAAAACAAAGATAACGTATGAGGATTTATAGTAGTTCACTCCAATGAGGTATGTTTACTATTGAGGAGTTTTTTCTTTTCCAATCAATCAAGTACAAATTATGGGAATTTCAAAGAAAAAGTAGATAGTGTTTGCGGCTTGCGTGTGTGTTGAAGAAAAGAATTCAGAAGAAGAAAGTTTACCAAAAACAGAGAGGTTGAAAAGGTTGCAAATGAGATAAGACACGTGTCATGAGGTTATTGGCCTCACTTTTTGAATTATTTTAACTCTGTTAACCGGTCGACTTAGTGGATTGTAGCTCCCATTTGTCACTAGCATCATTTTGATCACTCGTGAACAAAAGAAGATGAGCACTTCGGTCACAATGACTGCAAAGTTTGATTCGGCCCGAGTTGAATCATACAATGCGAGCACAAGGAGCACTTGAGCAACCACTGACATACTCGGCCTCACTTCACCTGTTATATGATTTGGGCCGTGCGCTTTGCTGGGGATCCCAACACCGGTCACCCGTTGGAGATGTGTAAGAGCCGTTGAATTCTTGACGAGATACTTCATATTTCGAATCAGAGAAATGGACGGCTCAGATTAATAAATAAAAGGCGGGAAGTTTCTCTGGCAATGTTACATTGTTCCCGTTAGAGTCTAATGTAACTTAATGAATTTTTAAGCAGCGCGGGGAAGAGTTTGTGGGTACAAAAATTTAAGCGCAAAAAATAAAAATAAATAAATAAAATTGTCGGTACAAATAAGTTACAATAATTTAATGGGAAAGTAAAGAAAATATCAGATTTTCAAAATTTTTTAAAATAAATATTAAGTTTTAAAAATGTCTGTAATAAATGTCAGATTTACAATATAAATAAAAAATATTTACATTGTAAATAAAATGGTAAATACTTTCTTAAAAAAGGGTAAATACATTATTTATATTAAAAATCTATTTATTGTATTAATAAAAATTATTTACACAATAAACAAAGTGATAAATAAATTATTTATACCATAAATTTGACATTTACTATAAATTTTTTTTAAACCTGCTATTTATTACAATTAATTAAAAAAATGATATTTCTTACAATTTCCATTGGGTGGGGATTATCTGTGTTGAATTTTCTTCAAAGTTGTGTTTTATACGATTAGCGTAATTAAAATTTATTTTCCGCTTTTCGTTTTCTTGTAACACTGCGAAATGGTTTTCTTCTTCTTTATTTCTTTCTTTCCTTTTTTTTTCATAGCTAAGTTGTCTTCTTTTTTGATTAGCCATGTGCATATACCAATAGTGGGCAGGCACCACGTGAAGCTATTGGTGCAGGAAGGTCGCCGGAGGTAGCTGGAGTTGAGAGGGTAAATCATGACTTGCCGATAGAATTTTGTTGGGAACATTGAATAAAAACGACAAAATATTTTAAAACGACAAGGTAACAGAAAACGAGAAGCTATCAACGATAAACGACAACAAAAAATTTGAAGGACTGTAAAAGCCGCATTAGGATATAAAAAGCAACCATAGCCTAAAAAACGACAGGAACTATATTAGAACGACAACGTATTCAATGGGCATGAAAACGACAGCAAACTGGAATTTCACTGTGCTTGATATTTCTGGCGACAAATATATGGAGCAGATTTGCTGTCGATCAATAGCCTTCAAAAGAAAGAAAAAGAAAATCCTATTTAATAGTTTCATAAAAGGGAAAAAAATTTTTAAAAAATTACAACTAGAAAACCGAATTAAAACACTACGCTGATGTTGTTTTCAATCTGCCCGTTTGTTCTTGAACCATCAGTTTTCAAGGATGAAGAGAAGTTCTTTTCACTTGGTTGCGTTTTGCTTTGGAATGACCAATAAATTTGTTTGTAAAAATAGAAAAAGAGAAAGTGGGCACATGTCAACGTATTCATTAGTTGACCATAATCAAGAACATGTATGACATGGATTGTTATACATCTATGCACATTTGTTCTCTATGAACAACTCAGTAAAATGTAAATATTCTGACCAAAAACATGTATGACATGGGTGTTTGTATATATATGCACGTTTGTACTCTATATACAACTCAGTAAAATGTACAGATTCTGACCATTACTATTCCTATGGAACTCGTCTCAAAGTTTGTATAGAAAAGGTCGAGATCAACTGATCAAGGATTGAATAAGCTACTCATTCTTCTCCAGACCATGGTGACTGATCAATGAAATATAAAAGGATATGGTTTCGAGTATAAGGAAGAGAGCGTAGAATACAACAACATTGTATCCCAAGCAGACGACCAGAAACGGACCTTCAATATCTAGTTTGGAGGCGAAGTAAATGCCATAGAAAAACATGTAAATCGCGGTTGATGCCCCACGTAGCACAGATCTGCATACATCAAGTTTTTCTAAGCACAAAATCATAAGAAGATTTCAAATTCTATTATGTACAAAAAACTTCTAAAGCAGGAAACATGTCAAACTTCATTATTTGGAGAAATTTGGCGATGAAGAAAGAGGGGTAAGAATACCACAGGTAATCCTGCTTGGGCTGATCAATTAAGCGTGCAAAGCCTATTGCCAGCACAGCAGTCCATGATATGATCATGATGAAGTTAGTAAAGATAGTATTAAGTTCACCGCAAACTGTTGGATTCATTAAGCTTGCGTAGATGCTGTCCATCGATGGTGAGATATAAATGAACGGGGGAAGACCCCCGAGGAACATCTGAGCTAGTGTGTTTCTATACCAAGGTTGTGGAAGAATCTCTCTCCGTGCTGTTGTTGTTGTCGTTCTTGTAGCACAGGGCACTTCGGATGTTTTTCCTTTCGAACGATAAGCAAAAATGCCACCAAGAGTTGAGAGAACGCCGGTGAAAATTCCACATGCCATCAGGACTTTGAATGACTCTCCAATTTCAGCTATTTTTAATGCGCCATAATGTAGTTGTGCTACTATGTTTACAGAAAAAACTGTCAAGCATGCTGGAACGAAGTACAGGGTTCCGGCTAAGAAAATGCATTCTTTCTGCAAAGAAGTACTGTTGGAAGTCACTGGTCAATAAGAACTTGTTCACAAGAAAATAACAAAACGGAAAAGAGACGGAATCATGAAATTACGTAACTATTACCTAACCAAGTCTAGCGAACTGGAGATGAAATGTTACAGCCTTGAATCCCGAAACCAGAGATGTGAGACAGCATGCCACAAGTATAGCACCCAAGGACAGTGTTTGCCGAATATATGCCAAAAAAAAGAGACTGCAAGCCCTGCAATATAATTGCTTATTTTAATTTACACTTTCATTTGATAATCATAATGCAATAAACTTTCAAAGATACGTTATTGTTGGAAAATAGCAATTGGGTGAATAAGAAATTGATGCCCGTTAGTGGAGATTAATGGAGGTCATAAACCTTATGTTGTAACACCCAAATGCATGGTTAATTGGTGATTATGAGCTTTATAATCATGAAAAATGAAAGGTTACAAACGGTTTAATGGGAGATTATGAGCACCATTATCATGAAAAATGAAGGGTTGCAACCTATGTCATTATGCACATAAATCCTGAATTGTAACGTTCATTTTCTTAAGCTTATATAAAGAACTCTCCTCTACATGTTTTGAGTATGAATAGTTACATAGAATTTGCACTCAAAAAGTCATAGAGGTTTTTCTTTGATTTCAAGTTCTATCTAGATTTGTTGTAGTCATTTTTGGTGATAGAAGAAAACACTGTTTCAAGTTCGCCAGAAACGATATCTGATAGTGCTTAAGATTTCGTTGCTTGTCGTTGTATCCTGGGAGACAGACGTCTGTTGAATCCTTGTGCACAACCGGAGGGGACAAATCTGTTTTAAGAAAAGCGTGAGCTTCACGTGCCTCGACCATTCATCTGTTCAATTACCGCTTTGTTTCAGTTGAAGTTGAAGGTTTTGATATACCTTTTTTATTATTTTCATGTTTACAATTGTAATTTGTTTGTTTTATCGTGCTATAATTGTTTGCAAATCCTGTTAGTAATACATGCAATGTTTTATTCATATTATTTGCTTTAATATGATAACAGTTATATAACCAATCATTAATGATGTAGCTAAGAATTTAGCCCACAGTGGGCAAAATCATTCAACTATACTGTCTCCTTCAGTCTATTGTATGTTTGAGTTTTTGTGTGGCAATAAACACACAAAGAATTATTGTTTTGGAGATGATAATGATTATACACGAAGCTATGTGAGCAGGCGTGTGAGTGTATATGCACGGTTATAGCTTCTATCACAAGAGTGCTAAGTTACAGTAACCATATACGTTTAAAGAGAGCGTTACATGGTCAATAATTGAATTCCCGTCCCAAGGAAGGCACCAAGTAAGGATGAATATGGAGGACAGTTGCAGTTATCGCCATGAATAGGTCGCGAGTAATTAACTGCTCTAGCTGATTCGACACTTTCATGAGAATACCTGCAATAAAAGCGGATAGAATAAATGTCACAGCCCTGCTTGGAGCTACATATGTAGTCAAAAAGAAATGAATGACAACTCAATACCTGGATCGAGTGATAACTCGATAGCTGGAAAAGTTAGCCACTAAGTATGGTGATAGTACCAGTAGAAGAAGTAATCCAAACAAGCAGAAAGCAGCACTTGGCCAAAACATTAGCGACAGTACGGAACTCCAGCCATGTGGAACAAACAATTCAGAGGACTCATAATCATGATCCAACCACACTTGTGTCCAGAGGACAGAATAGGTGGACTTGACTATGATTTCATCATCTTCAGTTATATCCACCGCAGAATCGAAATCGTCAAAAACAAATATTCTTTTCACTTGGTTCCCGGTGTACAGGGGATAAAAGCAGTGGTGCGTGATGAGATAATACCTAGGCCTTGATACGTCTGTCTTGTCAACTATTCCCACCACGCTCCGCACGATCTGATCACTAAAACTCAGTTCATATTCAAATCCTCCTTTTACAGCATCTCTAAACTTTGCAACTTCAGCTCTTGTCAGAGTCGTCTCACAAAGGAAGTTATCAAAGCTTGACTTCTTAAATCTAATCTCATACCGAGCGTTGGTGAAGCAACCCTCAGATAAGATCTCTGACGGTGACTTCTTTCTATTGTTAATTGGCTCTGTAGTTGATCATATGAAAGTGAGATGTGTTAAATGTCCGCCTTAGAATGCGTAATAAATAATTAATATAACTTAATTGTACCAATAAGTATACTAATTATTACTTAATTATACTGATAAAATCACAAGAAAGAGAGAATAGTGCTAGTAAGAATTTAGAAATGATAATTTAATAAACAAAATAAAAGGAAGAAATTGTTTAGACCGAGCGGGTATTTCATCTATTCATGCCTCCAGGAGGGCAGAATGGCAAGTCAAAGTAAGGGTATGCCAAAAGGTAAATATTTGAAGTATCAGTAAAACAGAAATGCATTGGAAAAAAGTTGCATAAATCTTGAAGGCAATCCCACGTTAAAATCTTCGAATTACAACTGAATTAAACTTTTCAGCATTTCAAAATCTAATAACAGAAAGATGATATGCATTAGATCTGAGTTTGAAAAGACTCTGTTTGGCTTGAGAGAGAGAGAGAGAGATTGCATAACAAATTCTGAATTCTCTGCTCCTCAGCTGAAAGTGTGTGAGCGCGTTGGATTCCGAGGACTTATTTTTCCCAATTTCGCTACCATGTAAACGAATGAAAAATCTCCCGTCAATAATTAAACTTAACATATACATGTACATATGTTGAACGAGAAGGGTCAAAATTATTCCGTCATCAACTCAAGATATTTTTTCACATATTTTTTCTCGATTTTCTGATCAAGCGCACAAGATCAAGATAAAAACAATTGAAGAAAAAGCTCCTCAAAATGCGATTGATCAAACTCAAGAAAACAAGCTCACAAACCGTTTGATCAAATTCAATTTCAAGTGATTTACGCCACAAAGATTCGAGACTCGAAGAATCACCTAGAATTGGAGCGAGAAAAAACCTTGCTGGCGAAGAGAGGGATTCGATCTCCATCTTCGAATCGCCGATCGTCCTCCGTCGTTGGCACAGAAGATTCGTTGTGCAGAAATCGGCCGGAGATTATCAGAGGCGTAATCAAGACCAAAGGTATTAGGCCTATTATACGATCAACAGCCATGGATGATCGGAGAGAGAAGAAGAATGAAGAACGAGAGTTTTTTTTTGTGTAACAGATTGAAATGGAGGGAAAAAGAAAAAAAGAAAGCTTCTTAGCTTTGGTTGCTTATATAAAGGTTGTCATCAACTGCATGGATGTAATCAAAACCGTTTAATTCTTGAATTGGGAAAATGGACGGCTCGGATCGAGCAATAAAGAGGGGGGAAGTTAGTTATGTATGTAATGCCAGTGATTGCAGTTATAAACTGACTTAACAGAAGGAACAACCCCTCAAAAAATAAAAAAAAAAAAAAAAAAAAAAAAAAAAAAAAAGACAACAAAACGAAAAAACACAAAAAGGAAAAGAAAAAAGCAATATATTGCTAGAAATCTCCATTTCGAAAATAAGATTAACAAATTAAAAAACCTCCAGCAATGGCGTAGTTTGAACAACCTTTTTTAGTGAGGGCATTATGTAAAAATTAGAAAGAATATTTTATCAAACAAAGATATATAATTATACTTTAAAAAAATTAAAAATAATATTTTATCAAATAAAGATATAAAATTATATATTTTAATAATTAAGTAAGACTTAATTATAATTTTTCTTGTAAAATAAAAATACAATAATAAATTTTAATTATTACATAGGATACAACAATAAAATTCAGTTATTTTATAAGAATACAACATTATATTTCAACTATTCTATAGAAACACGATTGTAATTTTTTTAAATAAAAACATAACTAAAATTTTAAATTAAAAATTAAAAATTAAAATCTAAATTTCAAAAAATGATTAGGAGCGCGTGCTCCCACTCATAACTACCTGGCCAGTGACCTCTAGAGTAGAAAACGATAGTGTTTCAAAAGCAACATTATTTATTTGAAAATAAATGAAAAGGGCTGGAACATGTTACTGTAATTTCTGGCTCGCTGAAAACAAATTTACCCAAAAGGGATATCAATAGTGAAAAAGCTAAAAAAAAAAAAAAAAAGCTGAGTGCAGCGGTAAATTAAAAACGACGGCAACTTTGAGAATGGACCAGCTTAATGCGACGATAGCATCTTTGACAAACGACAACAGTTTTATGCACGACAATATTAAAAAGCGGCAATATCTTGCGAGTAAAAAACAAATAAAACGAGCAACAAATTAAGATAAGAAAACAAAATATGTCAAAACCGATACTATTTAAGATTAACAACTTCCTTTGTAGAAACGACAATGATTCTTTTTTTTTTTTAAACGACAACCTACTAAAAGATGACAATAGTTTTAAATCCTGAACGGGTGAGCTTCTAACTAGCAATTACAAGCATCATTTGAAGAGGACGATAAAAGTTGCAAGGCATATCAAAATAGTAATTTTAAAACGACAAAATTCTTACCAAAAAAAGGAAAACTACAAAAAGACTATATCAGAAAAACGATATTCACATGGTTCTCACCAATACTAAAACAATATTTGCAGAGGATGGATCGTTACTCCCATCCAAAGCCAAATTATTTACCAATGTGAAATTTTAACATTTGGCGCCAAAAATGTCTCTTTACAACGGTGACAACGGTGTTATTTTTACAATGTAAAACTAGATAGAACCTATAATAGATTTTGATAATTTAATTACAATTACTTTATTTTATTTAACCATTACAATATTGACATTCTTAAATTATTGGGATAGTGAAATTTTACTTTTAAAACTTTCTAACTTTAATTTTTCCGATAAAAAAACTAAAGCCCTTAAAAAATATAATAAAAAACTATAGAAACACTAACACTTATAAAATATGCCGTTTCTTTTGCAATATATACGAACGTCTTCAATGTAATGTTAAATTGATATATCAATGATAAATTTGATTTTTGAGTGTAAAAAGGAAGAAAATCTCCAATACAATATCATTTTTAATGCTAAATTTGTTATGTAATAAATGTAACAACAAATTTATCACCAAATTTAACATATAATAAATTTAATATTTGATTTTTATTGGTTGATAGATTCACCTTTTACTTTAATAATTTAATGCTTTCACTTATTTTAATACTAAAAGTTTATTTTTACAAGTTTTAAAATTCAATAATTATTACGAAAAATAAATATAGTATTATAAATAACATATTATATATTAAAGCATAAAATAAAATAATATATATTATTTTTATATTTTTATGGCAATTATAATATACCAATGAATTGGTATTTATTTGTATTGGAGATAGTAAAACATAACTATTACCAGTTTTACATTTCCACCTCATGGGTCTAATGGCTACTGTCTTAAAAACAGATGAAGAAAAGT
>CAMOHE010042844.1:20664-49481 GCA_946598075.1 Artocarpus hirsutus | reverse complement strand
CATTGATTTTTACAGCACTTTACAAAAACATGATCTAAATAGGAAATTGTTCAAACTCAAAACAAACACAATTCAATTTGCATACACACAAAAGCACAAGCCCTGATCACGAAATGGAGAACAATTATATAATCTAAACATAGTAATTTAGAATAAAGGGAAGGTAGAGAAGAATTTAGGTTTTTGGTTAGAAACTCTACCTTGTTTCCTTGAGAAATTGTTCTTAGGTTTGACATTTTGCTTGAAAAAAGAGATCCTAAGTTGAGATGAAACTTTTTGATCAAATTGAGAAAGTGAAGGAAAAAGACAAAATAAAAAGGGGGAGAGAAAGGGTAAGTGGTGTGAAATGTGAAGAAAAATGAGTTGTCTGATATGTTTTAGGAGTTGATTGCTTTGGACATGTAAGTGAATATTCTTATTGGGAGACTCAGAAAAAGAAAGAAAAGAAAAGGGATAAGGCCTTTGTGGGGAACTAAGGCATGTGACTTGTTTAATAAGTCTTATCTTTTATTTATTTATTTATTTATTTAACCATTACACATGAAGGATAATAAAGGATGGTCTACCATGACGTTTTGGTAAATATACTAAATAAATATAGAAAATTTTTAAAAATTCTAAAAATAAGTAGAAATATATATTGTGAATTAGATTTTAAATGAAACAAATTTTTGATTAATACACCAAAAATTAATGTAATTATCTTAATACCCGTTAGAAAAATAACGGATGTCACAAATTTATCTGCCTTTTTTTTTGAAAAAAGTGACCTAAAATGATTTTTTTCAAGGGAGGTTTGTAATGAGTATTTTTTGAATACTTTTGTCCTTAAAAAGAATTCTATTAATAGGTAATATAATAATAATAAATTTTAGTAATTAAAAGCTGTATCAAAAGGAAAATTGGGATGTCAATAGACGCCCCTAATTTAATGACAAAAGTGTCTGCTACGTTAAATGTAAAGACCACTATAACTTTGAATTATAACAAGATATAATCAACCTCTATATATATTTTTTATTGAAACATAATGAATGAAATAAATTTGGATGTTTTGTAATAAATATATAATTATATTGATTAGAGTAGACACGGAAAAAAGAAAAGGGTTTTTTATGAAGGTTAATAAGCAATTAATATTCAAACACACAAAAAAAAAGATTTTAAAAAAGAAAATGATTGTACCAAGGAGATTAAAAAAGGGAACATAAAAAAATACAATAAGCAATTAATTGGAAAACGGTTCATTATTCAAAAACATGTTTGAGCAATAATTATAGGCTTCGTTTAGGGAGCACATTAGAAAAACATAGTTCAATTTGTTATAGTATAAAGCTTTCATATGCTACAATTTTTAATTTTCAACTGATTTCTCAAGACACTCATAATAAATAATGAAAAATATTTAAGTTCTGTAATTATAATATATATTAAAATGAAACTATAATTATAATAAATAATAAAAATGTTTAAGAACCTATCAATACTTTTCATTATTGAAATGAAATGATAACTTGTTAATTTTCTTGTTATTGAATCGAAACTATAACTATAAGAACTAACGAAAAATGTTTTTTTCTTATTAGAACCTGCCAATATTTTCCATTATTGAAATGAAACCATAACTTAATAAATAATGAAAATATTTAAGAACTTGTTAGTGCTTTTTATTATTGAAACGAAACTATAACTATAATAACTAATGAAAAATGGTTTTCGTTATTAAAATGACCATAATTAATGTAATTAAATTAATAATTAATTACATGAAGATCAAAAACAATTACGGAATACTTGAAAATGATGAAATTATTTAAGAATTTGCCGATACTTTTCATTATTGAAATGAAACTATAAGTATGAGTACTAATGAAAAATGTTTAAGAACTTGTCAATACTCTTCATTATTGAATTGAAACTATAATTAAAGTAATTAATTACATGAACGAATGCAAATTCGTTATTCTACTAAAAAATTAAACTATTATGAAATACCTGATAATGATGAAATTTCATTACTAAAATGAACATTAAAATGCGACAAACTAAAACTATGCCATATAACAATATGAAAACCGTGTTAAATTTATTTAAGTTGCTGACCTATTTCCATGCATGTAAAAATGCAACTATTACGGAAAATATGAATGATTTATTGTTATGTGAATAAAAGAAAGAAAAAAGGATTGTTATTAGCATAAATCAATGTGTTGCAGGGTGAATAAATGATAGCATTTAAGGTAACAAAAATCACAATGATGAATGTTTATTGAAGAACTAAATGACCTATGCAAATTTACAAATTTATGGTATTAAAAGAGCATAAAGTCAACTTATAAACGTATTACCCTAAATAAAGAAACAAAAATCAAACATATAGGAAGGCGTCCAAAATTAAACATTAGGCATAATAGGTAATCTGTATCACTAATATTTAATAAAGAAGACTATATTATAATATTGCATAGAAATAGACAATTTTATACTCAATAGGCTTAAAAATAGACACTTCTAATTTCTTTTTGTGTAGCGCTATACTTTGTTCACAGGGCTTTTTGGACAATATACCAAAACCTCAACAATGGAGTTGAATCATAGCAAAATTCTCACAATATATTAAGATTAATAAAAAAGGAAAACTAGAATAACAACCTTTAAAATTTCTAATAGATAAGACTCATTTTACGTCCGTGGTCCAATGGTTGATAATAAACGAGCTTATCCTTGCTTTAATGAATCCACAAATACCCAATCCAATTTATTAGAAACCCAAAACTCAAATAAGAAGAAGAAGAAAAAGAAGAAGAAGAAGATATCAGATCTCTAAACACGCCGGCGACCCAAACTCGACGATGCATGACCTGCTTTCGTCGATAGTCATGTGGTCATGACCTACCCAGAAACCAAGGATGAGTCAACCTGCTTCCATTGACAATGGCCATAGTTGCTGTGTTGCTGCCCACATGAAGAGGGCTGCGACGAGACCTATGACCCTTTGCCACCTGCTTAGATGGCAATTTTGTTGTGACGTTTCTATGGGCCGCACTACGAGGATAGCGACCTGTACTCCATTGCAACAGTACTCTAGGCTGTGACGACACTCCTAACCTCGCGATTTGGTACGGTGTAGCGTAGAGGTCAAGATAGCCTCACGCGGAAGTCCAGTGGAAGTTGAGACGGCATTGCGATTCCTTCACCTGTTGATATGCCGGAAGACCTTACAGCAGAGTTACAAACCGTGGGGGTCAGTGTCGACCCCCTACGCCGGAAAAATTAACCACCAATAGAGGAACTTTTTTATTTATTTATTTTTATTTTTTATTAGTTATTTTAAAAAGTTTGATTTGAAAATTATAAAAAAAATTATATGGTGAGGTTGTACTTATTTTTGTTTTTATAAAACTTAAATTTTGAACCACAAGATTTTAATCCATTGCCTAAAAAAAGGGTATTAATAAGAATTGTGAGTGGGTCTTATAGCAACATCTCCTAATAAAAATTAGTATCGCTAAAATAATTAGTAAATATATAGTACAAATTGTGTCATCATTTTAGTAATTATTACGTAATTTTTACTATTTTAAAGTTTTTTTTTTCAAGTTTCAAATCCAACGTAGTAATTTGCGTGTAGTGTCATTTTTACTTGTTTGTTCATGGGTCACAATAGCATGCATTGTCGTGGATTGTATTGTATAAGTATTTCTTTATCTTGCCTAAAAATGGAAAATAAAATATATTGGCTCGTTTGTTTTTATTTTTAAAATTTTTAAAAATATTTTTACATGTTTTTTTGAAATAAAAATTTTAAAAACACTTTCAACATAATTTTTAAAAAATTTTTATTTTTCAAAACAAAATTTTTTTTTACCTATTTTAAATGTAATACTAAAAATTCTATTGTGTCATTTTTTCGAAATTTTGGGACATCCCTTCCCGGTGAGGCGGGGGGTACGAACAACAATAATGCTTTATCTATTTTTTATGGGTCTTTTGCAACATGCACGCATGATAAAACCGTATTGAATTGCGAGAAAGAGAATGTAAATAGGAAAAGCTCGTTAAATTCTTGTATCTTAAGAGAGGTATTTGACAGTAGTAGAAACTACTCAGTTTTTATTAAAAATTCAATTATAAACAGTAAAAAGTTCTCACATGTTACAGTAACAATAAAAAAAATTATTACAATATAAAACTTTCATATGCTATAATAAAAGTGGTTCCCATTACTGATTCCCACCATTTTTTCAAACACCCACAAAATTTTGTCCAAGAGTTGTTGCAGCACATTACGTACAAATTTGTTCCTTCTCATTACTTTTTTTCTAATGATAAATTGCCACCTTAATCTATAAACTTTTATAAAAATAAACATTTAATTCTTAATCTTTTTTCATTAAACTGTCCTAATTTTTTATTTTACTTATTGAGAGACTGGTTTAATAGTTAAATAGTTAAAGATAGTGAGATATTATTAATTAAAATTATTAAATTACCTTTTAAATAATTGTAACATTAAAATTAATAAAAATTAAAACAAAAATTTATTAAAAAATCTAATAAAATAAAACAATTAACCCAAACGAAAAACAACCCACATCTTTTTCTTCGTCAAATTGAATACAATCGTTGCTTTTTTGAACCCAGATTACATTAAACTAAACACCGTAAACTCAGTTTCGCCGCTGTGAACCAGACACCGTCGCGAACCTAAGCGCCAGAACCAGACGGTAAAACCCAACCTGGGAAAGCAGATTCCCACCACCATGAGGTCTTGGCAAAACACTCCTTCAAAAACATTATTATTATAATTCACTGACACACACACACACACACAACAACAACAACAAACCTACCTCATAAACAATAACAAAATTCTAAATTAAACCGTTCCCATCCAACAAACCTCTCTAACATATATATATATATTCCTTTCCATATACAACACCCAGAAGTTGAATTCCAGAATTCTCAAAACAAAATTCTCTCTCAATCCCCAATTAATCAACACCTAAAAGTTTAATTCTAGAATTGCCAAAACAAAATTCTGTCTAAAAAAGAAAAAAAGAAAAATTTGCAAAACAAAATTGCCAAAAAACCTAAAATTTAATTCAAACCCAAGCTCATCATCACAAATTAATTCATGGTCAGAATTCAAACGCAAAAATTCAATTCAAACTCACTGATATTAATTCATGGTCAGAATTACCTAGACCATTACTGTGCTCATGAACTGCCGTCAAAGTGCCGTGTCCGAACATCTGTAGTGATAGCAGGACAGCCACGGGTGAGCGATGTATTGGAGAATTAGGCATCTTCTAATTCTAAGGATAGCAAGAATAAATAATTATAGAAAAGAAATTGAAAAAAAGAAGAAAAAAAGATACCAAATTTTATACAGGTTTGTCCAAATTCGAGACTACGTCCTGTTTTTACCGCTGCAGATTTCACTATGATGAAAGAGATTACACATTACAAGAGAAATTTATCACATACTCTCAAATAGTGTTTCTCAAATCTCTCTCTTACCTAGCATCATTCGTGGGAATTTTTCTTTTTTTCTCTCTCAAAAATAAAGCTCTCACACTCACAAAATAATGCCACTTACACACACAACCCTAGCCACCTTATGTCTATTTACACCTTAAAGAAGAGAAAAACACTTTTATTTTAAAAAAGCCTAGTAGTTTCTTATTTTTGTTCCTTTAAAATATTGACTACTGCACAAGATATCGTGCAACACAGCGCCTTGGCGCCACGACGCTTGAAATGAGGGCTGCGGCACTCACCTACCGGCGCCGCGGCTCTCTTCTACCAACACCTCGATGTTGGTTTGCTGACCACAAGCGCTGTGGCACCCAACCTTGGCGCTGTAGCATCCAAACTCTGCCTGTCCTTTCATTTTTCTTCCTTTTGTTAGGTTGTTAACTTGATTTAACTACACACCTATAGGTCTCCACTAGCTTACACAAAAAGAGAGAATAGTAGGCTCGCGACGACTTGACCAGTAATGGCTTGCATCTCGATTGAGCTCGCTCGCGACGGATCTCAGGGTAGGTACTATCGACAAGGCTAGGAGGGGAGGGGGTCGCGATCGGATAGAGGAGGGTGAACAACGGAAGAGGGGAAGAAGGGGGTTGTGATAGAGTAAGGGAAGGCCGCGATCTAGGTTTAATTTTTTTTTTAGGTTCTCTTTTTGTGGCCGAGGAAAATAAAAAAAAAAAAAAAAGGGTGGTGAAAAGTTGATGAAGGAGAATGGCCGGTAAAAATAGTCAACGTCTGGGGAATTTAAGAGAGGGAGAGATTTGCTTCAAGATTGTGATCATGAAAGTTGTTGTTGTTGTTGGTTTTTTTTTTTTTCTAATAATTACAATGAAAGGTTTTCTATTTGCTAAGAAGAAGTGTTTTTTATTATTTGTTGATTTTTATTAATACTAATTTATTTTTTTACCTTTTTAATTTTTTATATTTTAATTTAAATTTTTTTATAAATATTAGATATTTTACTAAAATACATTTACTAAGACAGTCATGCATGCATCACGTGAGGGATATTTTAATGGACTTTTGTTAAATTAGCTTCTCATCAATTAAAATGAAAAGTTATGATTGGTCCAATAAAAAAAATTTAAGGACCAAATGCTCACTTTCATGAAAGGTTGAGAACTATCAGAATATTTTTTTTTTTTTTTTGGTTAGAAGATATGCTTTCAATTTTGTATACATAGATGGAACGTGAACGCATTAAAATACTATTATATTTTTATTCCCAATTAAAGATGACCTTATTTCTTCATCTTCCTACTATTTTTCTTACCCAATTGTCAAGTTAATATTGATTATTGAGTGCTCAATCATCAGAAAAAATGAAACATATATAGCCTATTTGAGAGCACGAAACCACTTATGGAGAAAACATTGTAATTAAGACAACAAAAAACATTGTAGTAAAAATGTCTTGAACTATACTGGCATGTGTGCTCCCAAACACCTTAATAACTTGTACTCAAGGAAAAATATATACTTTTTAAAAAAATATAAAAGAACGCATGACTTATTGGATTCCAAAATGCTAATTAGAGTATGTTTGTTTTGTGTATTCTTTGGACCTAATGATTCAAATTTAAATTCAAGTATAAAATTTTTTTTAGATATGTGTTTATTTCCCCAAAATCTGAATCAAATGAGTATCAAGAACTCAAGTTTTTAGAGTTTTGACTCCTATAAACTCTTGATATTTGAATATTTTTGTTATAGTAAAAATTAAAATTCTCTGTTCTATATTTGAGGAAAAAAATCATAACTTTTTCATTTGATATCCAATTGAAATGATTTTTTTTCATTGTGTTCTCAATGAAGAGAGGAATGAATTAATATCCACATTACATATTTTTTAGGATTATTAACATTAACATTTTATTAGATTTGTTAATAAATTTAAAACTATTTTCACTATCTCTCTAAACACAAATTCTAATTTTATTTCATATTTAGATTAAAATTTAAATGCCCTTTCAAACTTTGATTCGGATAGCAATTTAAATCACTAATTCAAATTCTAAATCAAATAACACAACTTAAATCAAATTGCTAATTTGAATCCATTTACCCAACAACCTCTACGCTACTCAAAATAAAAAAAAATAAAAAAAAAAAGAAGAAGCTAATTAGGACCAAAATGTCAACAAAAGAAAAAAAAATCTATAAAAAAAAAAGGAAAAACAATAAGCTTAAATAGCAAGACGATAAAACGACGACGTGTTATCTGGTCTCACGTTGGCGCCAACCAAAACCGAAACAAAACTAATTTTTTCAAAAAAAAAAAAAACAAAAAAAGCCTCTAGAAACACTCATATTCTCCCGTAAGCTTTAGATTAGAATTTATAAGAAAAAGAAGAAGAGAATTAGCTCTGTTCACAGTTGTGTTCCTCAAGAAAGTTCCAAAACTTCCAATCAACCAAAACAAATATTCGATTCTTCTCCTCCTCACCATCTCAATTCCAATCCTTGCGTATTCGTCTTATGGCCGACTTCGTGGTTCATCTCTAGCTTTGCTTCGACTCTTTGGCTTGGAATCATGCCGAGATTGGGGCTGGGGTTTTTACTTTTAGCCATGGCGCCGATCGTCGTCGTATTGGCGTTACACAGCTTCGCCGGCTACGACGCTAGAGTAGCTGCGTCGTCGTTGATACTCGGTGTTGTCGTTTTGGCGATGACGATGAAGTTTTGTGGCGTTTTCAACGGCTTTCTGCACTTTATGCTTCCGAGGAAGAGAGCGATTTGGAAAGACGATGGTAGCAGTAGTGACGATGGCGGCAACAGAACTTCTTCTTCGGACGGTGGACCTGTCGTCAAGAAGCGCCGCGTCGGTGACGGGGAAAGGACGGGGAAAAACGGCGGTAGTGACGATAGCGTCGTGATCGAGAGCGAAGAGCAAGGAGAACGCGCGGTTTCCATGGGTTTCCGTGATGCGGACTCCGCGGATATCGATGAGGATCTTCACAGCCGGCAATTGGCGGTGTACGGCCGCGATACGATGCGGAGACTGTTCGCGTCGAACGTCCTCGTCTCGGGGATGCAGGGTTTGGGCGCTGAGATTGGTACGAATTTTGTAAATCAATTCCTTAGATTAATTGATGATTGCGATGGAAAATTTGTTTCTTTTTGTACCTCTTCGTTCTTGTCTAATTTCGTGGAAGATTAAACCAATTCTGAAAGGCGATTTTTTGTGTTTTGTGTGCTGCAGCGAAGAATCTGATTCTTGCTGGTGTCAAGTCTGTGACTTTGCACGATGAAGGAAAGGTGGAGCTGTGGGATTTGTCTGCGAATTTCGTGTTTTCGGAGAGCGATGTAGGAAAGAATAGAGCGCTTGCTTCTGTCCGAAAGCTGCAAGAGCTCAATAATGCTGTAATTGTACAAACTTTGACTACGAAGTTGACGAAAGAACAACTTTCTGGTTTCCAGGTATTTACGTATCTATCTATACATCATATCTTATTGATTTATTATAAGATTTATAAATTATTTGTCGGGTTTATAAAAGTCTTCAGGTTTACTTTTTCTGGTGATGGTTTGGTTTTGTTATCATTGGAGGCTAAATTTTCAATAATTACCGGGGTCGATAGCATGATATATTTTTTAATGATCACTTACGCCCATGGTTGGTTTTTTTCAGATTTTTCCTCTCGGGTTAATAGATTCACTTGCACATTTTTTTCCCGCATTGCAGGCTGTTGTATTCACTGATATCAGTATTGAAAAAGCTATTGAATTCAATGATTACTGCCATAATCATCAGCCACCTATTGCATTCATTAAGTCTGAAGTTAGAGGTCTTTTCGGTAACGTCTTTTGTGACTTTGGACCCGAGTTTACCATTGTTGATGTTGACGGAGAGGAACCACACACGGGTATTATTGCATCCATCAGTAATGACTGCCCGGCTCTAGTGTCATGTGTCGATGATGAAAGACTTGAATTCCAGGATGGGGATCTTGTTGTGTTCTCAGAAGTTCAGGGGATGACGGAACTGAATGACGGAAAGCCAAGAAAGATAAAAAATGCAAGGCCTTACTCATTCACTCTTGAGGAGGATACTACAAAGTTTGGTGCCCATGAGAAAGGTGGTATTGTTACACAGGTGAAACAGCCCAAAGCGTTGAAATTTAAGGCATTGAGAGAAGCACTTAAAGATCCTGGTGATTATCTGCTGAGTGATTTCTCCAAGTTTGATCGAGCAACCCTCATCCACTTGGCATTCCAAGCTTTGGATAAGTTTTTGTCGGAGTTGGGTCGTTTCCCTATTGCAGGCTCAGAAGAGGATGCTCATAAGCTTATGTCTATTGCGGATGACATCAATGAAAGTTTGGGAGATGCGAGAATTGAAGACATTAATCCAAAACTTCTGCGACACTTCGCCTTTGGTGCCAAGGCCACACTGAACCCCATGGCCGCCATGTTTGGTGGCATTGTTGGACAGGAGGTACTGAAAGCTTGCTCTGGAAAGTTTCATCCGATCTTCCAGGTTCGTTACTAATATGTATATGTGTGTGTTGTGTGTGTGTGAGTGTGTGTGTGTGTTTAACCTTTTACTAGCTATGTCGAGTTATAATAGTCTATGCTTATATGATTTGTAATGTAAAGAAGTTTGATAGTGCTAATATTGCTCCACCTAATGTGCCTTATGGACAGAACAACTATACCGATTGATCTGTTTCATACAGATCTATAAGTACTAGCCAAAGCTTGCATTCACAATTGTGCAAAAAAGTCACCATAATCTCTTTGTTATCCATGCAAATTTTAGACTAATAAATTTCTTACTGGGGCTTTATAACAGTTTTTTTTGGGAGCTGATTACAATTTATTACTGGGCTTTATTACAGTTTATTACATGTTATTATATATTTGAAGTGGTGCATTTTTTACTTGTGTCAAGAAATTGACTACTTCACAAGTACTAATTGATTGACTTTTCTTTTCTGGTTCTAATTATCTATTTTTTGATCTTTTCTTCCAGTTTTTCTACTTTGACTCGGTTGAATCACTTCCGACGAAACCGTTAGATTCTAGTGATTTTAGACCATTAAATAGCCGTTATGACGCACAGATTTCCGTGTTTGGGTCCACACTGCAGAAGAAACTGGAGGATGCTAAGTTGTTTATAGTTGGATCTGGTGCCTTGGGCTGCGAGTTCTTAAAAAATGTTGCCTTGATGGGGGTTTCATGTGGCAACCAAGGGAAGCTAACGGTCACAGATGATGATGTAATTGAGAAGAGTAACCTTAGCAGGCAATTCCTATTCCGTGATCGGAATATTGGGCAGGCCAAGTCCACTGTTGCCGCTTCTGCTGTGGCGTCAATAAATCCTCGTCTCAATGTTGAAGCCTTGCAGAATCGAGTTGGCCCTGAGACTGAGAATGTATTTGATGATGCCTTTTGGGAGAATTTAAGTGTTGTGATTAATGCACTAGACAATGTCAATGCCAGGCTTTATGTTGATCAGAGGTGCTTATATTTCCAGAAGCCACTTCTTGAGTCAGGAACTCTCGGTGCCAAATGCAACACTCAAATGGTTATTCCTCATTTAACAGAAAACTATGGTGCCTCAAGGGATCCACCAGAGAAGCAAGCACCCATGTGCACTTTGCATTCCTTTCCACACAATATTGACCACTGCTTGACTTGGGCCAGATCCGAATTTGAGGGTTTGCTTGAGAAGATTCCCAAAGAAGTGAATGCATACTCATCCAACCCAAGTGAATATGCTGCCGCAATGAGAAATGCTGGTGATGCACAAGCCAAGGATACCTTGGAACGTGTCCTTGAGTGCCTTGACGAAGGAAAATGTGAGACTTTCCAAGATTGTGTTGCTTGGGCTCGCCTAAAGTAATTCTCTCGATCAAGGATCAAATTTATTTATTAAGCTTACTGTAAAATTTAATTTTATTATCTCATGTTTTCTTATCTTGTTACAATGTCACTTTTTTTTCTCAGGTTCGAAGATTATTTCTGTAACCGAGTGAAGCAGTTAATTTATACTTTTCCTGAAGATGCTTCAACTAGTACTGGTGCTCCATTCTGGTCGGCGCCAAAGCGATTTCCGCATCCCCTGCAGTTCTCATCCACTGATCCTAGTCACCTCCATTTTGTTATGGCTGCATCAATTCTAAGAGCAGAGACATTTGGAATTCCAATTCCTGACTGGGTTAAAAACCCTAAGAAGTTAGCTGAAGCAGCAGATAGAGTGAGAGTTCCTGAATTTCAGCCCAAGGATGGTGTCAAAATTGAGACTGATGAGAGGGCTACTAATGCTAATACTGCTGCATCTGTCGACGATGCACGGATAATTGATGATTTAATTATGAAGTTAGAGCATCGTCGAGCAAGCTTGGCACCAGGGTTTAAGATGAAACCAATCCAGTTTGAGAAGGTCTCTCTTTCTCTCTCACACACACGCACGCACGCACATGCATGCTCGCTCGCGCGCACACGTTGCATGATTTTTGCCTTGTAACATTAAAATGATCTACATGAATCTTACTCACTTGTAGCTCCTCCTGGAAATACCATTCAGGATGATGATGCCAACTACCATATGGACCTGATAGCTGGTCTTGCCAACATGAGAGCTAGAAATTACAGCATTCCTGAGGTTGACAAACTAAAGGCCAAG
Source organism: Artocarpus hirsutus (assembly GCA_946598075.1). Classification (NCBI taxonomy): domain Eukaryota; kingdom Viridiplantae; phylum Streptophyta; class Magnoliopsida; order Rosales; family Moraceae; genus Artocarpus; species Artocarpus hirsutus. Next base: position 37,309 of record CAMOHE010042844.1, on the reverse strand, counting down.
TTCATTGCTGGAAGGATTATCCCTGCGATTGCAACCTCCACTGCTCTGACCACCGGTCTCGTGTGCCTGGAGCTTTACAAGGTTCTAGATGGAGGCCACAAACTAGAGGACTACCGTAACACGTTTGTGAATCTAGCACTACCTTTGTTCTCAATGGCTGAGCCTGTTCTGCCGAAGGTTATCAAGCACCGGGATATGAAGTGGACGGTTTGGGATAGGTGGATCTTGAAAGGCAATCCTACGCTCAGGGAACTTTTGGAATGGCTGAGAAACAAAGGGCTGAATGGTTACAGCGTTTCTTGTGGAAGTTGCCTGCTTTACAATAATATGTTCCCGCAACACGGGGAACGAATGGACAAGAAGGTGGTGGATTTGGCTAGGGATGTGGCCAAAGTGGAGTTGCCTTCGAACCGTCGGCATTTGGATGTTATTGTGGCGTGTGAAGATGACGATGACAATGACATTGACATCCCCTTAATATCAATTTACTTCCGGTAGGTTGTTCTCAAATCCACCGATTCCATCGGGCTGTGATTTTAGGATAAGATTATGATTTGTGTTTAGGCTCCATGTAATAATGTTCGCCACACGTGCGGTATTAATCACATAAGTTATGTTTAACGTGTGTATAATCTTGGGAGACTTTGAACTTGGTAATGGTATTTGCTTGTTTTCACTCTCCATGTGCTTTCGTTGGTGTATAGGAACTTGAAATTGGACCAAACAGATGATAATAGTTAGGACATCAAAGTTGTAGACCAGAACTAGTGTAAATCTAAGAAAATACAGTCGCCTCATCTTTAGTAGAAGAACAATGTTTATTTTCAATATTGTTTATTTTAATGGATAGAACATTGCACGTCGTTTTTCTCCTATTACCAGTATAGAAGGTACGTCGGTTTCGGTTTAAAAAAAAGAAAGGCATTCCATATGTCAAGGAAAAAAAATCCTCTTTTTTTTTTTAATATAAAAAAGAACTTTTGATTCTTAGTATTTTTTTATTTTTTTATTTATTTTTTTCATTTGAAATTAGGTTTACTATTATCTCTAATGGGAATTATTTTTCGAGCTCTAGGGCATGAGTAGTAATTCAGGCCCCTTTGTTTTATGGATTGGGTCAATTTATCGGACTTAGAATCTACGTAATAGCTTAGATACATGTTTGTTTAGAGTATAATTCAAAACTATGAAATCATATCAAATTGATTCTAAAGTTTATTTTTCCAAGTTCTCCTTCTTTCTATACTTTGAGAATTCAAATCTAAATGCTACAATAAATATTTCAATTTTTTAGGGCGCGTTTGGTAGCTTGATTAAAATTGTGTTGATTTGAAATAATTTATTTTTCTCCCCTATATTGAAATAAAAAAATATCATAATTTTTTCGTTTTATATTCGATTGAGCTGATTTTTTGTTTCATTGCTTTCATAATGAAAAGAGAAGGATCAAGTTTTGTATTTAATATTATGAACATTAAGGTTTTGTTAGATTTGTTAGTAAATCAAAAACTTTTTTCACTATCCAAACATAAATTTCAATTTATTCTATATTTATATTGATATTTTAACTGTATATCTAAACATCAATTTGGATAACAATTTAAAATATATAACTTAAATCAAAATATTCTAAATAAACACAATTCAAATTTGTTTAATAAACGATCAATGATTTTCCCAATCCCATCTAATAGAATGTAAATTTCATGTAAATTTCGCAACGTACATAGAAAACGATAGATCACCTTTTAGAAGATGAACTACATGTCGTTTCTTTTCTAAGCTGATCAGAGACGACATGTCGTGTTGGTAAATGGCTGAAAAATGTAAAAAAAAAAAACATAAATAAAAGAAATGGTCAGCAAAATCGACATCTAGTTGATACTAAACGACCGTACACTACCACATTTCATAGGGAAAAAAGTGTCAGGAATTATAAATGACATGCCGTGTATTGGTGAAGGGAGTAAACACCCACAAGGTGCCCGATGAACGCAGCTGCTGGTGTGTTAGTGTACGTAGCTGTCAGTGTTAAAATACTTTTGTCATCTTTGGGTCTCTCCATGGGTCAACTCTAAATTAATCGGGTTAAACCACTCAAACATTGAGGTGCCTTTAATGGTTCGTGTCATTTGTAATAGACTCATATACCGAAGGGTTTTATTAAAAAAAAAAAAAAAAAAAAACACACACACACACACCCGCGGGCATGATAACGTCGTTTAATAACCTCAACAGTCAACGTCAGCAAAATTTAAATGCAAACGACATGGCTCTTAATTTTAACAGGAAACATAGACAACATAAACTAAAACGACATACCGTCTATGTAATCAAATAACAAATTAGACACGACGGGTCTTTTCCTTTCTTCTGGTGGAATTATTTATGGACTGGAAGCTTTTAAAGGATAGGAAACATGTTATTAATTTGTTTATAAATAAATTAACTTTCTTCTTAGAATGTCTTAAAGTTGGTTATTTATAGATCCTATAGAAAATAAGTTTGATTTTAAAAAAAGTTTCAACTTGTATTGTAACAATTTAAACATTTTAAGGGAAAACAACATGATCAAATGTGTTTGAATCAATATTTTTTTAATTCAAACTCATTTCCGAAATGAAACCAATTTTTTTTCTCATGAAAAGGACAACAAATTTAAATAAAACAAAGTCAAATCATATGTTGATATGAGTGGCATAATTTTTAACAATGGAAGTGAGTTTGGTAATCTGTTGCGAGATGCACTTGGTTTATAATTTATTTTTAGGTTAGATGATGAACTTATTTTTTTAAGCATAATCAATCCATGTATGGAGTTGTTGATGTACTCGCTGCAATTATTCAACATACCATTAGATTTTTTTTAATATATATAAAACAAAATTTTAACTACATTTGATTCCGTTATAAATATTACGTTTGATTATTCAAAAAATAAATGATTAAGTATGTCTTTTTTCTGGTTAATACTTAATAGGGTGTTTGACAAATTAGTTGCAGCTGAAAATATTAGTTCAAAAGCTATAACGTTTAAGAGCTTTATATTGTAATAACTTTTTAACTTTTATAGTAACTGTTGATATCTTTTTATTATTTTTTATGGTTTTAATTGTTTTTGTTGCAATATTTTGTAAAAAAAAAGTTCCAATCGTTGAAATTTTAAGCTGTCAACAGTTTCATTTACCTTAACTTCACACACAATATTTTTCACCTCTCCCTTATTCTCTCTTCCTCTCTTTCTATTTATTTATTTTTTTCTCTCTCTCTCTCCGACTCATGAATGCATATGCCAAAAAATAAAAAATAAATCTCTCCATAAGATAGCAATAAACTCCACTCTCAATTCCCTTAATAGTTTTCAATCTTTAGAGCTGAAATAAAATATTGATTGAGGTATGTTTTTATCATTTCTTTGATATGTGTTTTGAATTTTAAAAGAGATTGAGAATTTTCTTGATGGTTGATTTATATTAGTTGAAGGATGATGAGTGAGGAAGGCATGAATGTGTATTTAAGGGATGTTGTATTGTTATTTATTTTTTGGTTGTGTTATTTTGAAGGATTGTTTGATGATGACTATATGATGATTAATGTTAGTTCATTGTTTAAATTATATATATATATTTATATGTTTATATATATATATATATGTCTCTATGTTAATTAACAACTATTAATATGTTTATTAGTAATTATAAGGTGTTTGGCAGAATGGTTAAGACTGTTGGTTAGAATTATTTTCATTGTAACATGTGAGAGCTTATACTGTAACGATTTTTTTTATTATTATTATAACATATGAAAGCTTTACCTTATTTATAACTAAAAAGATGATTTAAATCACTTTTGTGAAACACCTTATTAGTTTAAACCAATTTACTAAACACCTTCAAAATCAAGAATAAATTAGTCAAAAATCATGGCTCCCATCTAGGACAAAGAAGAATCCTCGCACAACAATTTTTTTTCCTCCGGAAATAATCCTTGGACAGCAATTGAACGACGGCGTCTTGAATGTCAGTTCACTCAGAATGCCACGTCGCATTTCATCTTCACCGTCGAACAAATTCCTCTCCCTGGGTCCGTCCGCACTACAAAATAATTAAACAAATTAAACATAAAAAAAGAAAACGAAAAAAATGAGAAAAAAATCAATTTTCTTAACTTGTCCTCCACTCTTGCCCTGTTTGCCAAGGCAGCAAACAAAGCACAACTTTTGATTGGATTAGAGTCCATACGAAGGACGGATTACGCAATGGTTCCGTCTTCGACCAGCACCTGTCCGCAGACCCCAAAAACCCTAAAAAAATGCAAATCCATAAATACCCCTCTTTCTCTCCCCTCTTTCGCTTTCTCTCTCTACCCCCACTACTATATGAATCAACCAGCTAGTTTTTCTTCTCTCTCACAAATTCTCTCATCTAGAAGCTTCTGAAAAACTTCCCACAATCCCATACGACTCTGTTGCCGTCTCTCTCCCCGATTCCATTTCCTTCCCTCCTCGCTGTCTAATCGGTACGTTTTTCTCCTTCCTTACTCGTTTTCCCCGTCCGATCTTTCATTTCCCAGAGTTTTCGCTCCGAATCTGCGCTAGATTTAGGGTTAGGGTTCGTGGTTTGGCGCCGATCGTGATTTTGATGGAGTTTGATTTACTTTGAGCGTTTTTTTTTTGTCTTTTTTCAGCAGCTTACTGCACTTTATGCTTCCAAGAAAGAGACCTTGCGAAGGAGTGGTTGTAGAAGAAGACAGTGGTATCGTAGACAGCAGTTCGGACGCATCTATCATCAAGAAGCATCGGATCGGTGTCGCCGCCGGTGGAGCCGCCGAATCGATGGTGAATAACGGCAACAACAGCCTCAGCGACGGTAACGTCAACGGAAGTGACAGCGTAGCTAAGGAAGGAGAGGAACACGTGATTGCCATGGCTCTCGGCGATTCCAACACTGCGGATATTGATGAGGATCTGCACAGCCGGCAGTTGGCTGTCTACGGCCGCGACACCATGCGGAGGCTCTTCGCGTCCAACGTCCTTGTCTCCGGGATGCAGGGTCTCGGTGCTGAGATTGGTGAATATATTTAGAAATATCTTGTTAAGTATGAATTTTTGTTTTGCACATAGACGAAGACTTTTTGGATTTTGTTCTTAAATTTTTCTGTTACTGATTATGCTTTTCGCAGTTATTTGGCGTTTGTTAGTTGTGATCTCATGTTGGCTTTAGTGCTTTAGTAATTGTTACTATTGTTACCATGGCAATTTTAGGGATCCTAAGTTATCTACTAAGACATTTGCATAAAATGACGAAGCAAATGAGCTATTAATTTTCTATTAGTAAGATACGATATCCTATAAATAGGTTTACCGATTAAAACATGACTATTCTTTTACCGCGTCACTTGGTGCAAGAGTTCTGGTAGATAAATTGCGATCCCTATTATTAATTTAGGACTCTGAGTGCTTAATTTGGTTAAGGCGTTTTTAGTTTAGACCTGGATAGGTTGTAACCTTTTGCCGTTTTGTTGGCTCTGGAAGAATTAGTTGTATTTTGCATTGGACTGGAGATGATTTTGAGGGTAGATTGGGTTATTTATTCTTCTAATGCTGTGGTTCTAAGCCATTACATGTCATAATTAGGGGAAAAAAAATGTGTACATTCTATGTGATATTTGTAGGTTTTGGATGGCTCTAATCTAGTTTTTACTTTGCAGCAAAGAACCTTATTCTTGCTGGTGTAAAGTCTGTGACTCTGCACGATGAAGGGAATGTGGAGTTATGGGATTTGTCCAGTAATTTCATATTTTCTGAAAATGATGTCGGTAAGAACAGAGCGCTTGCTTCTGTTCAAAAGTTGCAAGAACTCAACAATGCTGTAGTTGTGCAATCCTTGACAACCAAGTTAACGAAGGAGCAACTTTCTGATTTTCAGGTACTCCCATTATATCTATGTCCTGGTGATTTATACCCTTTTTGTTCGTTAGTGTAAAGTGCTAAGGTTACTTCTCCGAGTGATATTTGGATTGTCTTGTATATGAGTTGCTGGTTTTTTTTTCAAAGTTGAAGGTGGACACTGGTTTAGGTATTCAAAACTTTAGAGATTAGAGGCTGGTGAATATCTTGTGGCTTATGTTGGATTTGATGACACATTTTTCTTTATTTCTTTTCTGATGTGTTTTGATTATCGAGTTGTATTTAATATGATCTTACAGGCTGTTGTATTCACTGATATCAGTCTTGAGAAAGCTATTGAATTCAATGATTACTGTCATAACCATCAGCCTCCTATTGCTTTCATCAAATCTGAAGTTAGGGGCCTTTTTGGTTCTGTCTTTTGTGACTTCGGATCTGAATTCACGGTTGTTGATGTTGATGGAGAGGAACCACACACTGGTATCGTTGCATCCATAAGTAATGACAACCCTGCTCTAGTGTCATGTGTTGATGATGAAAGACTTGAGTTTCAGGATGGAGATCTTGTTGTGTTTTCTGAGGTTCGGGGAATGACAGAATTGAATGATGGGAAGCCAAGAAAAATCAAAAGCGCAAGGGCTTATTCATTCGCTCTCGAGGAGGATACTACAAATTTTGGTGCCTATGAGAGAGGTGGCATTGTTACACAGGTAAAACAGCCCAAAGTGCTGAAATTTAGGCCCCTGAGAGAAGCACTTAATGATCCTGGTGATTTCCTGTTGAGTGATTTCTCTAAGTTTGATCGACCGCCCCTACTCCACTTGGCATTCCAAGCTCTGGATAAGTTTGCATCAGAGTTGGGTCGCTTCCCTGTTGCAGGCTCTGAGGAGGATGCTCAGAAGCTTATATCTATTGCTGGTAACATCAACGAAAGTTTGGGAGAGGGGAGACTGGAGGATATCAATCCAAAACTTCTGCGGCACTTTGCCTTTGGTGCCAGGGCTGTACTTAATCCCATGGCTGCAATGTTTGGAGGGATTGTTGGACAAGAGGTAGTAAAAGCTTGCTCTGGAAAGTTCCATCCACTCTTTCAGGTAAGAAAATATATAATTTATGATTTTTTGACTTTTAGTATGTGGTAAGAGTTCCATATCTGTGCACCTATGATTTGTGATGCACAAAAGTTGAGCTGTTTTTGATTTCATGGATATTCAATTTACTCGCCTTATTGACATGACAATTTATGTGTATTTGTCTAGTTAATATGTAAACAAATGCAACACATGTTATACACCCATTTTCACCTACATAAATTTGGTCTTAAAATCACGTATTTGGCATTGATTCTTAGAGAGTTTCTTACAATTATACCTATTATTCCTCCCAAAAAAAAAAAGTATTTCTTGTACAAAGGCGTTGACCAAGTGCAAGCGTAAATGCTAATGAGGCTTTTTTATTTGATTATAGTAATAGTAGTTGCTGGTTGTGGGATGTGTGAACCTAATATTTTAACCTTTTTTCCCCTTCAGTTCTTCTACTTTGACTCAGTGGAGTCACTTCCAACAGAGCCATTAGATGCCAGTGAATTTAGACCATTGAATAGCAGATATGATGCACAAATTTCCGTTTTTGGGTCTAGTCTCCAGAAGAAACTAGAGGATGCTAGAGTGTTCATTGTTGGATCTGGTGCACTGGGCTGTGAATTCTTGAAAAATGTTGCGTTGATGGGGGTTTCATGTGGCAACCAAGGGAAGCTAACAATCACGGATGATGATGTAATTGAGAAGAGTAACCTCAGCAGGCAATTTCTGTTCCGTGATTGGAATATTGGGCAGGCCAAATCTACAGTTGCTGCTTCTGCTGCTGCATCAATAAATCCTCGTCTCAATATTGAAGCTTTGCAGAATCGAGTTGGCCCTGAAACTGAGAACGTATTTGATGACGCTTTCTGGGAGAATTTAAGTGTTGTGATTAATGCACTAGACAATGTCAATGCCCGTCTTTATGTTGATCAGAGGTGCTTATATTTTCAGAAGCCGCTTCTCGAGTCAGGAACTCTTGGTGCTAAATGCAACACTCAGATGGTCATTACTCACTTGACAGAAAATTATGGTGCTTCAAGGGACCCACCTGAGAAGCAAGCTCCTATGTGCACTGTGCATTCCTTTCCACACAATATTGATCACTGCCTGACATGGGCGCGATCCGAATTTGAGGGTTTGCTTGAGAAGACTCCAACTGAAGTGAATGCATACTTATCCAACCCAAGTGAATATGCGAATTCAATGAGGAATGCTGGTGATGCCCAGGCCAGGGATACCTTGGATCGTGTTCTTGAGTGTCTAGACAGAGAAAAATGCGAGAGTTTCCAAGATTGTATTTCCTGGGCTCGCCTAAAGTAATTCCGATACGATGATGCCAATTTTTTTTTTCTTTCAACTCTGCTAGAAAATGCAATACCTTTTTTCCCCTCTGATAATTTCCTGATGTCGTGTCTTTTTGTTTCTTAGGTTTGAAGATTACTTTGCTAACCGTGTGAAGCAGTTGATTTTTACTTTTCCTGAAGACGCTGCAACTAGTACTGGGGCACCATTCTGGTCTGCCCCTAAGCGATTCCCGCATCCTCTGCAGTTCTCAGCTGCTGATCCTGGTCACCTCCATTTTGTTATGGCAGCATCAATATTGAGAGCAGAGACATTTGGGATTCCAATTCCTGACTGGGTCAATAACCCTAAGAAGTTGGCTGAAGCTGTAGATAGAGTGATAGTTCCCGACTTTCAGCCCAAGGAAGGTGTCAAAATCGAGACTGATGAGAAGGCTACCAATGTCAGTTCTGCTGCATCTATAGATGATTCTATGATAATTAATGAATTGATCACGAAATTGGAGCATAGTCAAGCGAGCTTGGCACCAGGGTTTAAGATGAAACCAATTCAGTTTGAGAAGGTCCTCTCTCTCTCTCTCTCTCTCTCTCTCTCACACACACACACACACACACACACACACACACACAGTTCATTGTTCCACCGTAAGGTCAAGGTATGAGGTATCCCCTGGTTAATTATTTATAGCCTGTAGGTTTGAGCAGAAATTGTACTTTGTCTAAATTTTTGGTTCAATCCTATAAACAAACAATGTCTAGTTCAAAGTGTCTCAAATACAAGTCGCTGAGGTAAATTATTTTATGTTATGTTGCTTCAATATCTGTGGAGTAGTGGAATGATGCTTGGTATATATCTATATAAAAAGTCTGGAAGTAAGATATAGTTGTAGCGTATATGAAATGTCCAATACGCGTACCTAAGTTTCTTGTATTCGACTTGTTTTGTATAATTGAGCTCAATAAGAATTGGCCATGTAAGTCTTAGTAGTGTTGACATCTATCTTCTAGAAAGTCCTTTCGCAGCACTGCAATATGTAATTTATCCTTTTATGGTTTATTAGCTTCTCAATTCTTACTGTCTGCTGGAAATATCATGCAGGACGATGATACCAACTACCATATGGACATGATAGCTGGTCTTGCCAACATGAGGGCTAGGAATTACAGTATTCCTGAGGTTGACAAGCTGAAGGCCAAGTTTATTGCTGGAAGGATTATCCCTGCTATTGCGACCTCCACTGCTATGGCTACGGGTCTTGTCTGCTTGGAGCTTTACAAGGTTTTGGATGGAGGCCACAAACTTGAGGACTACCGTAACACATTTGCGAATTTAGCTCTGCCTTTATTTTCAATGGCTGAGCCAGTTCCGCCGAAGGTCATCAAGCACCAGGACATGAAGTGGACTGTTTGGGATAGGTGGATCGTGAAGGACAATCCAACTCTTAGGGAACTTTTGGATTGGCTAAAAAATAAAGGTTTAAATGCCTACAGCATTTCGTGTGGAAGTTGCCTGCTATACAACAGTATGTTCCCACGACACAAGGATCGAATGGACAAGAAGGTGGTGGATTTGGCCAGGGATGTGGCGAAGGTGGAGTTGCCTGCATACCGCCGGCACTTGGATGTGGTTGTGGCATGTGAGGACGATGATGACAATGATATTGACATCCCATTAGTATCAGTTTACTTCCGTTAATCATATTTATAATCCACCGATGCTGTCGGTTTGTGATTTTAGGACGAGAGCCTGAAATAAGTCTTCCGACTCGGGTTTTAAATGAATTCTCTCGGCACATGTTTAATATTTTTCAAGGTTATGTTTCATATATAGATCTGAAAGACCTTTGGTTGGATTTGTGGTATTTGCGTCGTTTTTATTTTTTACGTTGTGGATGTTGTTTCCGGTTCTTTCCTTGCTTTTGCTGTCCATCGCGCCGTTTTCTTTGTTTTTGTTTGCCATAGAAGTTTTGGATTTTTTGTATGGATTTCTGACCTCCTTTCTTGCATATGCTTTTCGGAATTTCGTGCCATAGGTCCACCTTACTTTAATCTCTTGCCTCTGGACCAATTTTGAAACCTTGATTTTGGGACTTTTGGGACACCAAACTTGCACTCTTACAGAAATACTACCCCATTGGCTCTAAAACCCCCTTTTTTTTTAAATAGATTCTAACTCCTCTTTTTTTTTTAACTTGAAAAGAGAGAATATTTAGTGTTTATTTTATTTTTATCTTAAAGAGTTTGTTGTATTTTATATTGGAGTGAATGAAAACTTGAAGACATACATTGAAAGATTTTGGCGAAATTTGGTGCTATTTTTGTTTTTTAAAAAAATTAGAAATATGAAAATTTTATGAGAAATATGTTAGGATTGTTTTGAAACTGTGTTTTTTAAAAGAAAATATTTTTTAATAAAAAATTATTAATGTAAACATAACTAATTTAAGTCCAAAATAATGTAATTAGTAATACTAATTATATCTAAAAAATTGTTAAAAAAATTTGTGGATAAATAAAAAAAAAACTTTGCTTGAACAGGGGAGATTGGAGTCCTCGGAGCTGAAAGGGATCTCAAAGTGAAGGGTCGTTGGGGTGGGGGATGATGGAGTTGCTGGGATGGCGAGGGTCAATGAGTGGGCGACAGCGCACAACAATCTGCTATGGTGGGCTTCGATGGTGGCTGGGCTTTGATGGATGGGCTTCGACAGTTGGTGAGAGAGATTTGGTGATGGGTTCGATAAGGATCTGGTGGCAAGGGAGCTTCGACGGTGGCAAGGAGATGGGTTACACAGTGGTGAGGAGAGGTTCGATGGTGGCGATGGAGATCAACGGTGGTCGTGGGTGGGGTTCGCCAGAGATAGGACGGGGTGGGAGGAGGGGGGTGGCTCCTGGGTTGGTCACGGGGCTGCTATTATCTTTTATCATTTTTGAAATAAAAGGAATGTTTTATGGTTACACGTACAAAGGAAATTAAAAATTAAGAGTAGAAACACCAACAATCTTTTCATTTCCTTTTGGGTGAGAGAAATTTTGGGCAGAATACGACAAAAGGCCAAAAAAAAAATTTCAATTGAGGAAATGGTTTTTTTTTTTTTCACTAAAACAAAAGTTGTTTTAAGTAGGTAAACTGTCTCAATTTTTTTAAAAAAAGATAAAAAAAATAACTATAACGAGGTAAGAAACTTCAAAAGGATAAAAAAAATAGAGCTGTTTTGATGTCCAAAAAGCTTGTTTTTTGGTGTAAAAAAAAAGAAGGCTATTTGGCTAAAACTGTTTTTTCTTAAGGCCTTTTTTAAAAGTCCCTTCAAATTTTGGCAGAAATTTTGGTAAATATTAAATATAATAAAATATAAGTAAAACAATATTGATTGAGATGGAGATGTTGAAGTGAATTATGAAACAAAATAGGGTAAATTGTATTATAGCATTTTAAACTTTTTTGTATCATACACCATAAGCTTTCAATCTTGGTAAAATGTACCATGATTTTTGAAATCATCAATATTGAGGTCAAATATCTAATAAACGTTAAAAAGCAAGGACAAGTTTGGTCACAAAATTCATACTTGAGTTTTTTTTAAGGGTAGAGCTATTTAAGAAAAAAATTGAAACTTAACATACAAAAATGTATATTTTAAAAAAATTGAAAGTAATTATTAGATCTTAATTATCAATAATTTTAAGATTCATGGCACATTAAAAGGTTCCAAGTGTAAAAATACAATAGTTTAATTTACTCATTCAAATAAAAATAATACATAGTTTCATTCAAGAAAATGTACAACCTAGTCTTCTCCAGAATATTATCGCCAGAAGTTCTGGTAAATACCAAAGAAAATAGTAGAAATATCGATTTTATTAAGGTAGATATGCATTATATTGGTATTGTTTTAAAAATAATTAAAAATATTTTTGTTTTAAAAAATAAAAATTTTTACAAATTGTGCTTAGAATGTTTTTAAGATTTTGAGACATACAAAAATATTTTTAAAAATTTTAAAAACAAAAACAAACAGTCTTACTGTTTTAAAGTAAAATCCAAAGTTTTTACTTGCGTATGTAGAACAAAAATATACAAACGATATGCGACTTCCGTTGCCTATGAGAAGATAAGAGCCAGCGGCAGCGGTACCAGGGGGTTTAGAGTTTCTTCAGCAAAAAATATATTTGTATAACGTAATTACAAAGGTATTAGCAAATCATCTTAAACGTATCCACCCGTCGATTTTTTCAACAGAGCAGAGTGCTTTTGTTGCCGGACACCTTATTACAGAAAATGTTCTAGTTGCTTTTGAGATTATTCATGCTATTAGAAGGAAAACTGGTGGGATAGCAGGTTTGATAGGCTTAAAGCTTCACATGATCGAGTGGAGTGAAAATTCCTTGAAGCTATGATGAGGAAGTTGGGTTTTGGGCGGCAGTGGATTTGGATTATTATGGATTGTGTGTCAGCATCCCAGCTTTCTTTTCTTGTGAATGGTGAAGTGGTTGGTAAGGTAGTTCTGACTAGAGGTTTACATCATGGTTGTCCCGTCTCCCTTAACTTGTTTCTACTATGTGTTGATTTCTCTATCCTTACTAGAAGGGAGCTTTAAAAGGAATTAAGGTGGCCCGTCGTGCACCTATGTTGGTCATTTCTTATTCGCAGATGGGTCGATTATCTTTGGGCGTGCCTCAATCTCGGATTGTGATGGCATTTCCAAGATTCTCAGAAGTTATGCAAAGGCGTCTGAGCAGGTTGTGAACTCTGCTACTCTGCTAAGTCCCTGATCACCTTTAGCCCAAATGTTACGGATGAGCTAAAAGAAGAAATCCAGCGTCGGCTTGGTCTCGAGGGTGTTTTACTTGACCACGATGAATATTTGGGGCTTCCATCGTTTATTGGTAAAAATAAGCGAAACACCTTTAATGGTATCAAGAATAGTCTCTAAAGAACTCCAAGTTTGGCAAAAAGGAGTTTTCTCTTTGGGCGAGCAGGAAATTTTGATCAAAGCGGTAGCACAAGCGACGACAACCTATACCATCAATGTGTTTTAAAATCCCGTGGGGCTGTGCTATGATCTTAAAGCGTTTATTGCTACGTTTTAGTGGGGAGTTTCAGAGAAGAATGGGAAGATTTACTGGATTCGATGGAACTAATTATGTCAACCTGAGCGTAGGGGTGGGTTGGGATTTAGAGATGGAACATTTTACTCAAGTCTTACTTGCAAAACAAGGGTGGCCTTTGCTTCAATTCTCGGATTCTCTTGTTGCCCGGATCCATAGGGCCAAATATTTTCCGTCGACATGTTTTCAGGAAGCGGAATGTGGTAACAGTATGTCTCACACTTAGAGGACTATTCTTTGGTCTTAGTAGTCTCCCTAAGCCTACCTATAGTAAGAAGAAATTTATAATAAGCTTATACTCAATAAATTTAAACATAATGATTTGATGTTATATAATTATATCTTTTAGTTTAATTATTTTTTAGTTTATTATTATATTTTTAAAACTATGAAAGCATTTTTTTTAATTTAAAAACTTATTTCAATTTTATCCCTTATAAATTTTTTAGACATAAAAAAATAGAGATAAAACAAATACATTTTTTTGAATACAAGACAAATATATTTTTAATTAGACTGAATTTATTTTTAAAATTTTTTCTTCTCGACAAAAATTTAAAATGCCTTAACACATATGATTTTTTTTTGAATTTGATGTTTTGTTTTAAAACTTTCTTATGTTTTTAAATCTATAACATATTTTTAGAATTGTCTAAGAATAGTTATGTTGTTTTGCTTAATTTTTTTCTATTTATGGGAATGAAATTAAAATAAATTTTTTAAATTAAAAAAAAGAGAGAAAAACAGGATTAGCCCATAATTACATTGGAATAAAAATAAATACACCAAAACTTTTATTGAGTTAGTATATAGCATTGAATAGTCAATGTTGAATTTACTAACAAATAAATTACCTAAAATACTCCAACACACTTTCTCTCTCCTCTCCCTCAGTTCTCCTACTCTTCTCCCTCCCAGCTTTGGCGACGACTCTGCTTCCCACGCGACTCTGGCAACCTCTCCCTGTGTGTATCCGACGACAACTCGGCTCCCTGCACAACGCCGGCAACCTAGCCTTGCATGACTCCGACACGGACGTTGCTCCCTGCATGACTCCGGCGACGATGCTGCTCTCCGGTGACCTCTTGTGACTCCGACATTTGCTCCTCGGGGGACTCCGGCACTCGCTCTCTGCACGACTTTGGTGACTAAATTGCTCTATCGGCCACCATCTTCGTCGATGGCGTCGTCGTTCTCCCTCAACGTGTTGTCCTCCATTGGCGGTGGAGGTTGAGGGCGTCTTTGCAAATCTTCAAGAAGGATCTGTTGTAGATTTGCATTGATGTATCTGTTGCAGAACAAGGTCCCTTGTAGACAAATAGGAGAGACACAAGTCATTTCACTAACCTATTAAATGTCAACATGAGAGAAAATGTGATATTTTCTTTATTTTTTTTAAAATTGCGTGCTATATTTTACTATTTGTTTCGCATTAAGTGCCATTTGATTTAATTTCCGATTAAAACATAGTTAAAAATTTAGAGATGTAATAATGTAATTGACCAAAAAAGGGTAAAACTCAGACCAAATGAATATTTTTTTAATATTGAATAAAAATTTCCATTATCCTAATGAGTAATTTACAAACAGACTCGACGTGTCTTGCCAACAAAAACTAAAGACCTGACACTTGCCGCAGCCTCTTTGTGGAACATGTAAAAGAAAGGGTGTTACCAAACAACTACAAGAAGAAGAAAAACTTGCCCATGTTTAAATCAAATTTGAACAACAGTTCAAATCTTTTTATCGCTGTATTTTCTTACAAATTTACGACCAAAGAGGGGTAAATTTAGAAACACTCCATGACCATTCAATCAATCATGCTTGCACTTTAAGAGTTCAAAAAAAAAAATTTGTTGAATTTTATTGCAAAGGAAGTAATATGGTAACGGTGGTGCCAACTTTTTTAATCATCCGATTAGGGTTAGAGCCGCATGTGATGCTTTTTTTACTGTGGGTCTTATATTCAATTGTCTACCAAAAAAAAAAAAAAAAACCCATATTGCATATGCAAATTTCTCCTGAAGGTAAAAACTCTTGCATTCCTCATAAATAGTCCGCGGACCCATTTCAAGAATTTGTGCAAAAAATCGATGCCTGAATTTGGGGTTTACGGTTTTTTTTTTTTTTTGGTGGAAATTCAGAGATCAGATTTGATTTGATTTCTCCTTTTTCACCTTCTTTTTGTTGGCTTGTGTCTTAAAACAGGACCGGTTTTACTCTTCTGCTTGGACCAAACCTCTTGTCCCAATCCAGGTTGGTGGAGCCCTTTACAAATGGGCTCACCAAGAAAGGAGCAAGTGAGTGATGAATCACGTGAGATGTGAGCAACCATGTAACACACACACTCTCTCTCTCAAATACAGAGTTGAAATAACACTCATCACTACAAAAAAAAAAAAAAAAAAGTGTAATTTGTTGTCCACTCCTTTGAGAACACTACTCCTGAAGTCTTTTGGGATCGGTCTTGCATCTTCACATAAATTTCGTGTTTTATTAAAAAAGTTTTCAAAATCTTTTCAAAAAATCTTCTTGACTAACCGTGTTTTTTTTTTTTTTTCATAAAATTTAAACTTTTATAGTGTTTGGGTTTAAACAGTTAGTTCAAACTATGTCTCAAACGATTCAAACAGTAAAAAGTTCTTCTTTTTTGTTTTTTTTTTCTTTGCGCGATGTTTGATAGAGTTTGGTTGCTAGCACATCGTTAGATCCAATACCTCTGTGCTTAGGGGATAATTTCTCAAATCCGATCAAGAGCTCCAAACTAGACACATGTGTGGTGGTACCATTTTGGTATTAAAAAAATGAATGAGATCGTCCGCAACTCTAATAATGGAGAAGTTATGGAGTCCATTTTTAGGCCAGTCGACAAGATTTTGGAGGGAAATCGCTTAATTGTACATGCACAAAAAAGCAAATGTGAACGGTTTTTGCCAGCTCAGGATGAAGAAAAATGGAGTGGCTTTATGTTATTTGGCCTATAAGAGAAGTGGTACAAAAAATATGTCTTTAATCTTCCATATAAATATGTTATTTGGCCTATAATAGAAGTGGTACAAAAACTATATTTTTAATCTTTAACATTAATATAAAATTTAACATAAATATAAAAAAGAAAATGAGTTTCGTACAGTACTTTCATAGCATTCAAAACCTGAAACATTTTGTTTTTTTTTTTTTTTTACGTGACCTTTTTTTTAAATCAAATCGAACCTTTTTTTTTCCTTCAGCCTTCTGGAACGTTTTTT
>CAMOHE010042844.1:0-20644 GCA_946598075.1 Artocarpus hirsutus | reverse complement strand
TTTTAGGCCAGTCGACAAGATTTTGGAGGGAAATCGCTTAATTGTACATGCACAAAAAAGCAAATGTGAACGGTTTTTGCCAGCTCAGGATGAAGAAAAATGGAGTGGCTTTATGTTATTTGGCCTATAAGAGAAGTGGTACTAAAAATATGTCTTTAATCTTCCGTATAAATATGTTATTTGGCCTATAAGAGAAGTGGTACTAAAAATATGTCTTTAATCTTCCATATAAATATGTTATTTGGCCTATAATAGAAGTGGTACAAAAAATATATTTTTAATCTTTAACATTAATATAAAATTTAACATAAATATAAAAAAAGAAAATGAGTTTCGTTCAGTACTTTCATATCACTCAAAACCTGAAACATTTTGTTTTTTTTTTACGTGACCTTTTTTTTGAATCAAATCGAACCTTTTTTTTTCCTTCAGCCTTCTGGAACGTTTTTTTTTTTCTTTCAAAAATTTTTTTTTTTACTTTTTGGTTTTTTTTTTAATTTTTTTGGTTAATTTTCGGCTTCTATATATATATATATATATATATATATATAACAGAAGCTTTGGTTCACGCGAGGAAACCTCTCTCTCTCACTATTCTCTAGGCTGTTCTAAGATGTTAAAATGAAGGGAAGAAAGATTTTTTTTTTTCTTTTTTTTTTTTTTCAGAGACCACCATGTGAACTTTTCAGAATCCACCGTCTTTTCTACCATCGACCCTTTATCTCTTTTTTTACGAACAGCTATTCAGAACTGCAACAAAACATGCCATGTCTCTCCACCACTGCAACACCAATTATGATATACAATATGGTCCCCATACACATGTTGGAGGGATCATTATCCTTCTTTTGTGTCTCTCTCTTTCTTTTTTTCTATGAAGAAAAGATTATTACCATTTTAGCCCTCAAATTATAAGCATTATGTTTTTTAATTTCAAAACTTTTAACTTTAGTAAATTGATTCCAGAACTTTTTGTTTTTTACTATTTTGGTCCGCGTGAATGGTAACTGAAATTTTTGCATGTATTGTAGGATGTTCTCTTTATTGTTGTTAAAAACCCTTAAAAATTATAACTTCTAAGGTTTAGTGTTTCTGTAACTTCTTGTGAAAAACCTCAGTTATTATGTTATTGGAATGTGATTCTGAAAAGTTATGAGCCAATTTTATAGGATGTTTGGCAAAATGAGTTAGAACCATTTTTAGAATCAATTTTGATTAAAAATATTATAACATATGAAACTTTTATACTGTAACAAGCTTTTCACTATTTAAGTTAGAACTCATAAGTTCTAACTCACTTTGTCAAACACCTAATTAATTTTTGGGACTAATTGTCAAAAAAAAAAAAAATCAAAGTTCTTGACCTCTGGTAGAAATTTGTTGATTTTAAAAACTGAGAGACTAAAATGACATAATTTTCATAATATTTAGGATAATAAGATGTAGGCAAACTGTGAGCAAAAACCAAACTGTTATTTAATGGAGTGGCCATAAATTGCTAGGCTCCCATACTGTTCGCATTCAAACCAGCTAGCCATTAAATTTTCCCATTTAGAGAATTGACAGTGGAGGGAAAAAAAACAAAAAAAAGCAACAGGTAATTAATTTTTTATTTATTCCTTTTGGGGATTAGAGTCAATTGATTTCATGATGTTATGAGAAAATCAGTATTGCCGATTTTTGTTCCCATTAATTAAGTTACGCAACACAAATAAATGAATATAAAGTGTTTCTTTTTCAAACTCAAAAGCATTTAAAGCAGAAAAACTTAAACCAAATTTTAATCTTGGTTTGAAATTGTCACCAGGATGACAGCGAAGGCAATGCTAACACGTAAGGATAACGGGGGATTTTGATAAATAATCTTAAGAAAAAATTTTTTTTGATAAGTAAACTAAAACATTTTAAAATTAGATAAATGAACTCCTTGTCATGTTATCAAAAATAAAATAAAAGAAAAAAAATCTCAGTACGATGAAAAAAAAAACTGGAACAAAGAAAGAAACCTTAACAAGATGAAAAAAAAAGCTGGAGCAGTTTTTCTGCCCAAAAAGTGTGATTTTTGGTGTCAAAAAAAGAGGTCATTTCTCCAATTAAATTTTTTGGGTAGCTCTTTTATTCAATTTTGCCAAGGATAAAAATTATTCATCCGCTATGTGAAAGAACGGTTAGAACTAACAATTTAACTATGAACAATATAAAGCTCTCATATATTACAGTTAAAAAAATGCTATAATATAAAGTTCTTACATATTACAGCTTTGAAACTAAAACTGTTGGTTTCAATCGTCTTTTCAAATGACCTAACTTTAGTTTAGACAACAAAATCCCATACCCTCCAATACGACACTTTTTAAGTTGTCAGAAATTTATTACAATTCTATTTATTTTATAGCCTTTTGATTTTAATATGATTTTGATTAGATTTAACATTTAAAAAGTATACACATACGCTGTCAATAAGAAAACCTTATGGCTTGTGGTAGAATACTCCTAAAATTTTCTTTAATGAAAACCCCAATTAATTGAAAAAAGAAAATGAAAGAAAAATTAGAAACTTACCCCCTTGAACTCACTTTTTACTGTGTAACTTTTTTTTTAACTATCTACTTAACACACTCGTTTGAATTAATTAACATAAAGCTTTATATGCTAGAAGGTAAATAAAAAGTTATTATAATATAAAACTCTTATGTGCTATCTCATATATTATCGTTTTTAAACTAATTTTTCTGCTTAAATTGGTTTGTCATACACTGTATTAGAAGCTGATATGTAATGTATTAAAGAAAACCAGGAAATGTTTGAGAAAATGGCTTTCCTAAATCTTTAGAGCCATGTGAGTGTAATATTCCGAACTCCTTTACATTCCCTCTCCAAAAAAAGTACGTGAAAAAAAAAAAAAGAGAAAAGAAAGAAATAAAGAAAAAAAAAGCTCTAATTTGGGAACTTGGTCTATTAAACAGTTAATAAACCTCCTGTTAAATGAAAACCAAGCAAACAAACACACCTCTCTCAACTGCCTTAACCAACCGCTCCACCCCTTCCCCCTTCCAAGCCCTACCCTCCCAATTTCCATTTCCCATTTCCCACCTCCAAATCCTCTCTGTCTCTCGTGAAAGTTTTAAGAGAAAAAGAAAAAAAAGCCTGCCTTGAACCTCCTCCACCAAATTCTGCAAAAGTTACCCGCTTTTTTCCTTCCTTCCTCCTCCACCTCCTCCTCCCTTCAAGCAATCAATAAACAAAAACCCCTATAAAACTTACAAATTTTAAAAATCAAATTCCTTTTTTTAATCTTTTTTTTTTTTCGCGTTTCCGTCGTCTACGGGTCCCGGCAAATGTGGCGGCCGTGGGGCAAAACACCGACTCGTATCCACGACACGTCATCATCTCCGCCGCCTCCTTTGTTCTCCTGCTCCTCTTTCAAAGACGTCGTGAGCCTCTGCGCAGAGGATTCCTCCTCCCCTAACCTCACCTCCTCCTGCGCCGCCGCCACCTCCAAGAAATCCGTCGCCGTCTTCCACCGCGTCCGACTCGTCAACTCGCTCCTCCGCGCCTGGTCGACTCGCTCCCCCCTTCTCCTCCCCGGCGAAGAACCTCACCCTCCTCCTCCTTCGCCGTCGCAGCCGCAGCCGGCGATCTGCATCCCCGGCGCCGAGAAGCGCGTGGTGCTATACTTCACCAGCCTGCGCGTGGTCCGGTCGACGTTCGAGGACTGCCGCGCCGTCCTGTCGATCCTGCGGGGGTTCCGCGTCCCGATCGACGAGCGGGACTTGTCGATGGACTCGAGCTTCCTGGCGGAGCTGCAGCAGATTCTGGGACGGAAGAAGCTGACTCTGCCTAGGGTCTTCATCGGCGGGAGGTACGTCGGTGGGGCCGAGGAGGTCCGGCAGCTCCACGAGATCGGCGAGCTCAAGAAGCTCGTGGAGGGCCTGCCCGCAGCGGAGCCGGGGGTGTGCGAATCGTGCGGTGGGTACAGCTTCGTCCTCTGCGAGGAGTGCAATGGCAGCCACAAGCTCTACTCCGAGAAGGCCGGGTTCAAGTGTTGCACCGCCTGCAATGAGAACGGTCTCATCAGGTGCCCTTCTTGTTCTTGGTCGCCAATTTGATTTCGCATCTAATTAATTAATTAAAATAAAAAGAAAAGAAATAAAAAAAGCTCCTTTCTTTTTGTAAATTTTTTTTTTTTAAAATTGGTATGAACTGATCAGTTTTTGTAGATTTTCGTTTTTTTGACTTTTGTGTAGTAAGAACGTGCAGCTCCACCAGCATATGATATGTTATTATATATATATATATATATGATTGGGTGAGACGAAATGGCTGTATGGCACCCACCCTGTGAATTGTTGCTGCTTTTGTGGAGATGAATGTTAATATCAGGCGCCAGCTAACTTTGTTTACTTTTTTTTTTTTAATATTTAAATCTTGTACGTGAAAAGGCAATGACAATAAAGAATAGACGTTAGTGAAGCTCAAGCTTAAGCTGTTTATACTCTACTATAAGGGGCTTTTGGATTGAGGATTGTTTAAAATATATTATTATGTTGCTGAATTTGGAGAAATCCCACAGGTAGTGATTAGTTATGTATGGATCCGATGATTTTCAGGTATCTTGATTGGTAATTCTTGAACTTGAGTTTGGTCTAAACTTCTTAATGGATAAACCTTGGAATTTTAGTTAAATATTTTTTTTTGGTTTGAAAAAAAAAAAGAAGAAAATTTCCCTATAGGGATTATATTATTGAAAAGGGAACGTGTTTAAGATTTCTTTATAGAGTGCAAATCCAAATGCGCCTGGTCTGGTTAAGCCTCAAAATGTTTTGGTTGCTTCCTTTCTTCGAAATTGTCTCTCAGCTTGTTAACTCTTTTCCGCTTCAGTATTTACCCTGATGATCTTTTTCATTTGCGGTAAACTATTAAACTATAAAGATTGTGAACCTAATCACAAAATTTAACCTTTAAGGAAATTTCTGTTGTTTAGGAATAAATTTATTCAACCCCAACGGTGTCTGCAAGAAACAATTACGAAGCACTAATGGTGTCCAACACGGGTGAGCGCCAACGTGAGGGTCATGTTGTACGGTCGCATTTGTAGGACCTACTTTTAATTTTTTCTCCCAGAGAGGACCTATCTTTTTTTAGTATGTGTTGTTAAACACCCCTAGTGTTGCTTTAAGTAATGTTGTAATCCTGCTTTTGATTCTGAAAGTTTTACAATCGTCAATATACAAATAAAAATGGTGTTTAGTATTATTGGTCCTGAGTTATGAACATTGTGTCATTCTCGTCTATGAATTTTTAATTTTGACAAATTACTCTTAAATTTTAATTTTTTTTGACAATTTTGGTCCTCGACAATAAAGTTGTGAATTACTGCTGAAGTTCTTCACAAATAATCACGTCTCAATCTTATAGTAATTGAAATTAATACAAAGATAATGATCTAATTTTTAAAGGTTTTCAACAAAAGTAAAGAGAATATTTTGCAATTAATTTAACTACTTTGGTAAAAAAATTCAGTTATTATGGTGCTAGGATGTGAGTGTTTTTGAAAAAGTTCAGAAACCTTTCATCAGTTCTCAACCAACTGTGTTAATAATTTGAAGAAATTTGTCAAAGGCAATCAAAATGCTATAATAGGCTCATAATTCATTTACCAACTGTGTTAATAATCCAAATGAAAAAGAGATTTGGTGGACTTTTCGTGGGACAAATCATAAGTGGTGAGTGTACACGAGGCTCTGCAATGCACAGGAAAACTTCCCAGGTACAGGGCCACTAGGAAGCTTTTCAATAACGTGCTGGCCGACCTCTAGGCCCATCAAATGGTGTATTCAATACACAAAATACACGCTCAAGTTTCTTCTTCGAGTTTCTTGTTGCTTGTGTGTATTTATTTTCTATCTCCTTACCAAATTCTTTGTAAAAAAAAAAAAAAAAAAAAAAAAAAGAATAGAATTCTGGCACGATTTCATGGCCACGCGATCTAAAGCACTAAAGTCAATTCTCGAGAATTGTATGACAAGGAAATGAATACCGATTGCATCTCCTGTTACGGGTTGTTTGGTATTAGTTGGTTCTAACTAAATTTTCAGTTAAAAATGATATGAAACTCTCATATGCCATAATAAAAGCAAAAAAATTGTTACAGTGTAAAGCTCCTGTATGCTACGGTGTTTACAGTTTTAACAAATGGTTCTAACCATCATGTCAAAAATTCTGACTAGCATGTAAAGTGAATTATCATTGGATCACTGGTTTGAACTGAAAAATTGTACCAATTCAAATTATATGAGAGAAAATATCGTAACAAAATCAACTCGAGTTGGAATTTTTTATGTTTAAACCGGTGAATAAGTGATCCTTCTTAAATAATTTATCATATTTATTTAAAATAAAAATTGTCACATAGTGATAAAGTTTAAAATTTCGCAACCTTCAACTTTACTCTATCAATGCTATGTGAAATTAAGCTTGTTCCATTATTGTTGCACTTGACAACTCAATTAGAGCAGCTGTGAAATCTCTTTCCGGCTGGCAAACCAGGTAGGTATTTTTTATTTTTTATTTTTTTTTGTTAAAATTTTATAACAAGGTGAGCCGCAACTCTCCATTAATGGATAGCTCATCTGTATCTGAAGCTTACGACTTATGTTCCTTCACTTAATGCATTGTGGCGCCAAACTTTGATGTCTTGTTTATAATTATCAGTGTTCTGTCACACTCACTATTATTATCCTCATGGCCACAAATAAAATAGTGTACACAAAGCTTTGTGCTTTTTCGTTATTATTTCCAAACATACAGATCATATAGCACAATAGTATATATCGGAAAAAAAAATCTCATAACCCGTTTTCCACATTGCACAGGGTCCATTTCCATTACATTTTCTGTGAAAACTCAAAAAAGGCCTTTGGTTAGCCAGTTTGAGCTATGATTATTTTAACAATTTGAATTCGAAAATGTTGTGCAACTCTACAGTGTTATAGCCTTGTCCTCTCAGAAAAGATGAGTCTTACTTTTCAAAATGGGTTCCAAATAAAATTTTTTTGGTCCAAACATGAAAATTATTAAGTAGTAAAAGGCTGGGGTCTGACCATATGAGTCTCCATCAATTGGTTAATACGTCAACTCCACCACTGTTGTTTGGCCGCGCGTCCATTCTTCACAACTGGAGGGATTGATTTCCATTGTGTTTTGAATTGTAATAGATATTTACCAACTTGTAGTTCTTGGACGTATCTTAATTTTGCATCAAGGTAATTACTTTAGAGGACAATGGTTTTTTTTTTTTTTTAGTGTTTACTTGTCTATTTTGTTTATTAGATGATATACAAGAAAATAATCAGATTTTTTTAACATGAGAATTACACGTCTTGTATTTTTTAAATTTTTCTAAAATTGTGTCTTCTTTGACCTTAATTTTTAAATCAAAATAAGTAAAATTATGATTATGGCGTTTGGAAAGTGTGGTTAAAACATAAACTTTTTTATTAAAAACTACAACATGTGAAAGCTTTATACTATAGTTTACTTTTTTTATCACTGTAGTATGTGAGAGCTTTATACTATACAAAGTAGAAGTTTAGATTAAAAATGATTTTGTCAAACTCTTTTAACAACCAAACGTTTTACTAAATCCTCTCCCTCCTCCCTGAAAAATGGTGTACTAACTTAAAGACATGGGATAGTTAAGGTTTACTTTCTAGTTTTAAGGATTCTTGCATGCTGGATTTTCATTATTAATTAGGGTTTACTTTCTAGTTTTACCATCTGGTTTTAAGGATTCTTGTTTGCCGGATTTTCATTATTAATGCGGTGTTTGGGAGCATAGGTTTAAACAAATTGATTTAAAACACTCTAATACGAGAGAGTTTTACAACTAATGTTCCAAACATGATAAATAGGTTTAAATTTTCCCTATTATATGTGGTGAGGTTTTCACGTCATTAAACTGAAATTGATAATACAACGATGCAAGAAAAGACTCTGATTCAATTAGAAAATAATAAGCATTATGTTCAGCAACTAAAAAAGAACTTAGTATAACACTTAATGTTTATCACGAACAGGTAATCCTAACATTGATTTTGCCAGTTAATATATATAATAAGCACGGATCCAACCGTGATATAATAATGTCAATTTTACAAGGGTATCATGCATGGACAGGGACTTCAGACATGGATTGAAATATTTAGATTCGAAAATCTGATGTAAGTTAATTAATAATTATGATACGAAACTAGTGGGTTAAACATTAGATATACTGTCTGTATATATTTTGCAATTTTATGTTTGTCACATTTCCAGTTCATTTTTATGTATGGCTTCTACTGTGGAGAATATTTTGACCAAGGCTTGCCAAGTTGACTCATTATCTGATGATCAATAATTTCAACGAAGACGAAAATTCACACAATCTTCCTCATGAGAAGCCGCTAACAGAAGAAGGCTTTGATGGGATCCACAGCGGAGTTTATATGTACTACGGACTTGGAGATGTTAAACGGGCCGAATCATGCTGGCCTGACACATTTATTTTGGACCCATTAGTGTCGTGGGTCGTGGCTATGCCCATTTATATAATTAAAAAACTGAAAAAATTACAATAAAGGTTCAAATTAGTGTTATGAAATTAAAATCTAACACAATATTTAAAATATCTTTAAAATGTTCAAAATGATATAGTAAATATCTTAATGATATTACATATTGTATTATATAATTATATATAAATAATTTTAATGATATCATTATGAGACATTTGTATAATTTTTATAAATTAGAGTCATATTTCAATTCAATAAACATAATTGGGCCAATTGTCTTATTAATCATTTATAATTTACTATGTCAAAGGCTCGGCTTACAATCTATTGACTTTTGTTCCGTAATAAAAGATAAGTGTTAAACACAATACAAAATTATTTTCTTAAAAAAGAAATTATATTATAAAAAGGCCTTATATTATGGAAAGCCTTACCAAGAAAAAAATTTAAATGAGATAAAATCTAAGAAAAACGAGCACATTATAAGTTGTAAGAAAATTATAAAAAGGTAGCAATGGTGTCGTGTCATGTTTGTATTTGTGCCCAACGCTTACTGTATTGTGTCCAAAAGTCATGTCAAGCCTAGTGCATTTATTAATAATTGTGTTAGATTGGGTCCATTTAATAATCGTATTGTGATGTGCCTGCTTCTTAATATGTTGTGCCCATATCATCTTAATTTACCTGACCTTTGTCACTTTTAATTTAAGTATGACTGATCTATTTATCTCCCATTTCTTAATTGATTAGTATCTTAAATGGAGTTAAAGGATCAAAAATATTGGTGCACATTACTGAGCTTCTTAACCCCCTCATTCCAGAAATAGCGAACTAGAAAACCATCTTCTAGCTTGTGATAGGCTTTGAGTTTTTAAAGACTTGGTTGGTTGTTCTGATCTCCTTTCCCAATTTGCTTGAGAGATTAATCAGTACTGCGCGCATTCTTCCAGATGGAAATATGCAACATTTTTGAAGAGAAGAAATACTAGACTTTCAATAATTGTAGAATATAATACTTAAGCATGTAAAAGGATATGTAAACATAGTCGAATTCAACATTAGTTTAGCTAGCTGTTTCTTATGATAAATCTATGTAGGAATTAAGAAGGTCTAAGTCTAAGTAATTGTTGAACCAAATGGCTAATACTTCTAAATATTCTATTAATATTACTGTTAGAGTATGGTGATCTAAATTTAGTTTAGCCTAACCTGAAAGGTAGCGATGCGACAATTGTGGTGAAAGAACAAATATAGAATTTTTTATAAGATCTGTGGTGGTAGCGAGCCCATTTGGTTATATCACATATTAGGTTTTTATTTCTGCCTGTATATATATATATATATATATATATATATATGTATACACATGATGTATTGTATTAGGGATTGTTATTATTATCGACTTTGTCATGTAATTTTTTCTCCTTTGTCCATAGTTTTTTCTATCTTGGATTTCTATGTAAATCTGCATGTGTTTTTGTTCTTTACTTCTATTACACTATTTTCGTAACAATTACTTTCATAGATCAAGTGAGGCTAGCCAGGTAACGTAGATCAGGTGATTGTGAACACTCTAAAGTGAAAAGATTAAAGGGTGCTAATTTTCTATTTATTTATTTATTTTTATATATTTTTGGCTAGAGGGGGCGCTAGGAGAGATTGTTACGTATGAGGAGAAACACTTGATGGAGTATCTTGGGAACTAGTCAATGACAGGGAAAGCTTGTCTCAGGAACCATAGGACACAAATTTATCTCGTATTATATTATTTTTTCCAAAAAAAGGGTATGTAGAAAACAACTTATGTGTACATATCTTATACAATTCTCTACTGTATAGTACTGATGTGTGGGTCACAAACTAATAAAGAGCAGGTTTCATAATATAAATATAGAGAGCTCACGTTTTATTTACTTAGTATTGTTCCATCTTGCTTTTCTTAAACAAGATTTTGCACCCCCCATCATTCATGAGCTTCATGGTCTGGTTCCTTCTTCTGCTTTGCAATTATGAATGTCTCATTCTGATGAGTGTAAATTAAAGGTTTTCATTTTGAAGCCTAACCAAACCATTAATGTAGTATGCTCATATCATCAACGGGTATAAATTTGGATCTGCTAGCCATTCACAAAATATAAATACGGAGTCTATGGATAAAGTGAAAATAAGAGATCTGATATTGATTAGAGTCCGACTTAATTTATGCTCATTATACGCATAATTTTTTAGCTAGAGTAAATGGCTTGAGGTTATCTTTGCAAGTACAAATACTAAATTAGCTAGAGTAAATAGCTTGAGGCTATCCCCCACGCAACCCCTTCGCGCGCCCCCAACCACCCCCCCCCCCCCCCCACCATTTTCTTTTTTATTTTAATTCCTAATTCCTATTTTCGTTATCCATAAAAGAAAGCTTGAAATCCATGAATGAAATAGAAAAGACTTAACTCAATTTTAGTTAAAAAATAAGCCTGTTTGAGGCAAATTATGACCATGGATCTAATACCATACTATCTATTCGCGCGACAAGATCTTTGATATTTGGGTTACAAGATTCAAGCATGAAGACATCTTTGGAGCAAAGAAGAAGGCATTCTTCCTATTACATTAATATATATATATATATATATATATCTGTATATGTGTGTGTATTCTTCACTTTAATAACAGTTTTACTAGACAAACCATGCGATAGGCAAACCAATATATGTACTATTTCTTATATTGTTTTTCTGTTTTTAGAAATTATAAAGGTATTTTTAAAATTTAAAAACTTATTTTAATTTTATTCCCATAAATAAAAAAATTAGGCAAAACAACATGACTACCTTTAAATGATTATGATAAATATTTTATATATTAAAAACGTAAAAAATCTTAAAACAAAATATCAAATTTCAAAAAAAAAAATCTTAAGTTTTATGACTTTTTAAATTTTAAAATATATTTTTTAAAATTTTTCTGAAAAAGAAACATATATTTCATAAACAAATTAGCTATAATTAAGGGTATTTTTATTTTTATCTCTATGTTTTTTATGTCAAAAAAAGTCTGCAAGGAATAAAATTAAAAAAGGTTTTACAAATTTAAAGGATATTTTTGTAGTTTTTAAAAACAAAAAAATAAATTAAAAAATAATAAAAATATGAGGTATAGTTATGTGATTAACCTAATATCTCATGTAATCCACGGGGGCAAACATGTACAGCTATTTTTTTGTCCGTTAAAAGTATAATTTATTTTCAGAATTGGATATGTTTTCTCAATTCTTTAAACACATAGGAGTGGGATGTACGTATAATTGAAAAAATAAACAAATTTTCTATGAAAATGGTAATGCGGCAAAAAAAAAAAAAAAAAAAAAAATTGTACGTGCAATTCTCGACCTCGAGTCCTTTGGTGGCACAAAACCATTCCATGCACTTGCGTGTGTGTATATATCTATTTATATGATGTTACTGGGCAACGGATCAATGATTATTAACGTAGTTGTACATATTTATCAACGGATCAATAGTTACATTTTTTAAAAACCAAAATTATAAATATTATTGTATGCTTTAATTGTATTTGATGACTTGATAACCTAAACATTAATTAAATAGATTTTTTTTGGGAAATGAAAAAAAAAAACACATGAAAACAAGATGATGAAAGGGAGTTAAAATGAATTGGAATGTGAATCAATTTCCTACCAATAAAAACTCTAAATTACAATGCTTTTTCTTAAAATCGAATTCATATACATATCCAAAATCCAAAAAATAATAAAAAATAACAATAATTACAAAAAACAGCTGCCCATTTTTTCACTTTAGAACAGCTGTGGCATGCATGTTGTTTCCGCTCTAGGTGTGAAGTTCAAAATCTAGCTTTTTATAGTTGTGCAGTGAAGACGTATTTGATATTATTTATAGAGAAAGGATAAAAGAAAATAGTAAAAAAGAAAGAAAAATTTGCTAGAGATTTCTTCAAATTTTCACTCAACTTCATTCAATTTACTTTGTTCTTCCCGCTCCTGTACTCTTTCCAGGACTCTCACTCCATCAAGCTGAAGCTTCCATATTGCCCCTTTTCACTCTTTCTCTTTCTTAGTTAATCATCTCAGCAATTCATCAGTTGTTGAAACTGCTCTTCCTAATTTTGATTTGTCATTATTAATTGAAACAAATTTGAATTTTTTTTTTCAAAGGGGGTGAAGGAATCGAAGTTGCCGTTTAAATCAATGAGGTGTCGTTAGTAATTTCCAACATGGGATAATTGGATGCTAGTAATTTAATATTTTATATTGGACCATTTTGGTGAAAACAGGGAAAGATATAAAATTAAATACAGAGATCCTTTTCCATTAAAAAAAACAAAATCAAAGATGTAAGCGAATCAAAGGCTAATCAAAAGGCACGATACTTATCATAATAATTATTATTATTTTTTAAGTTGTCATCTAGGAAAAAGAGAGAAACTTCAGAATGCGAAACCCTGTCATTGTTTTTTTTTTTTTTTTTCTACCTTCTTTCTTCTTCTTTATTTATTTTTTCTTTTTTTTCCTTCTTTTTTCTTTCTTCTTCTTTTATCTTTTATCTTTTATCTTTCTTATTCTTCTTCTTCTTCTTCTTCTTTTTTTTTTTCCAGTGAAAAACATCGACTCATTCTTATTCCTTAGTTAAACTTTTTGGTTTTAAGCTACTTTCGTTAGGTTAGTGCAAAGCAATTCATTCAATTAATTGAACTGAAAAAGAACCACAGCATGGAAACTAAGGAATAAAAGATTAAAATAAACATAGTTTAAAATGGAAATGAAATTTGGAATGAGATTCAAAAATGAAAGAATAGAACTTTAATTAGATTCTATTTTTTTTTATTAAAAAATGCTTAAAAAAAGAAAAGTCGGTAGGTGAACAACAAGATATCCATCTAGAATCATATTTAATGAGCTTTTTAAGATTAATGCTTATTAATTGATCATGATTTTTTTAATCAAGTATCAAAGTCCTTATGTCTGTTCTATATCACATGGCTACAATAACAGTAATCATCGATGAGTAAAAGTATAGGGTGTTTGGCTGTTTCCAACCAACAAATAATAAAAAATTCTCATATATTATAGTAAAATATAAAAAGTTGTTATAATATAAAATTTTTATATGTTATAATATTTTTAATCGAAATTGATTTCAACGTATAGTTTTAACCGCTTTTTTCAAAACCCTGTAAAAGTAACCACCGAAACCACACCTTTATATTATACTGCCGCAATAAAATAACAAATTTGCTTGCTTGGAAACTTGTTTAACAGGAATAAATATGACCCGGCCCCCATGCCCATGCATATACTTCTTAAAATTGTACACTTACTTTATATGAGTCCGACATAAATATTGCTCATTATAAATTGATTGATTCTTACTCGAATTGCATCCCTTAGCTCATACACTGTCACATTATTGTTACGTATCAAAAGAAAATTGTAATGTTCGAAGACGGCTGAAACATGCATGTATATATATATATAACCTATACGTACATACACACATAAATATATTATATATATATATATATACATGTATCATGTATGTATTAGATAACTCTAAGGAGCAAAAATAGGTGCGATCTAAATATGACAAGAACCTTAGGAGACAGAGATGGGCTGCCGTTTCCTCAGAAGCAGTAATTAGCTAAGCACCTAAAACCAAATAGGCCTTCTTTTTTTTTTTAATTTTTATGTCTTATTTTCAAGGCTATCAAAAATCATACCTTATATTTAAATTTAATCCAAATTCATGGTTTAAACTACATTTTTAAATGTTTTATTGACGTGCTTACATGTAAAGGACATTTTAGATGATCTTTGTTTTGTCAAAATCCATTTTTGATGGAAAAAAAAAGTATGGATTTAACATGAATTTCAAATGTAAAGTTTAAAAAAGTGATTCTTTTTATCTCCATAAAGTTAAAACCTCATTATTTATAAAACAGCAAGACCCAGTCTAGTTTATAGTACATTTTTTAGACTGAAACCTCTTATTTTATGAATATTACGGCTTTAACCTTATAGAGTTAAATAGAAATGCTCATATATAGTTAAAATTACAAAATACAACTTTTGATAACCCAAAAAATGAAAAAAAAGATCAAATAAAACGATCTCAAGAGTAACCGAACGGCTTATTGAAAAAGGACTCGGCTAAAGATGGCCGCGAGTTGTAAACCCTCTCACATAATACCAATACTTCCACTAACGACTGATTCAATGTCGCTGGATGAACAGGTCTTGAGCCATTTTCCAATAAAAGCATGGGGTTAAGAAGTCTATTTCCAAAAACCCCACTATCAGGTCACGAGTCCGACTCCATTGAGAAACGACACCAAGAAAATTTCAGAAGCAAGCAAATTAAAGTGGTCCAAGACCAGACCACATTTATATGTAGTGGTAGGTACTTACGTTTATGTTGTCATGGGTCCGGCTTGTTTTATATATATATATATATATATATATATATATATTCTCCATTACCATCCAAGCGTACAACGACAAAAGTCTCCCCTTTGTGGTATGGTGGACAGTCAATTCTGGGAACTTTGTGTCATCACTCGAGTTTTATACTAATACTACTGTTATATAGGTACACATGACTTGGGGATTAATCTTCATTAATTTCTTGCAGCAATGAAGATGTGCCATTGTGCTTTAGAAAACAAACCGGCTAGCAGCCATCCATATAGTGTAGGATAACCATATGACAATTTTGAATAAGCTAAAGGTGGAGTTCTGTTTTTGAAACGATTAATATCAGGCTCCGTTACTTCTGAACTAACCGATAATTATAAACTAGATTGAAATCTCTAACACCAACTTAATACTTGTATTTTGGCCAGATAAGTTACTAAACATGTGTTATATGCTATCTCAAGTTGAAAAAAAGAGGACGCGTTTATGGAACCATAAAGAAATGTAATTAGATTTTAGGATTAGAAAGGAAGATATAATAATAAGAATAAAGATCATTTATTTTTTGCTACTGATTATTTATTTATTTGATAATGTAATAAGAAACAATCAAATTCTCTTTCTAGCATGTAATAAACTTAAAAATAGTAATCATCTATTGAAAAACTAAAAAAAAATAACTTTATCAGTATAATTACAAAAAAATCATTCTATAAATTTGTAAGTAAATTTAATACTCGTAAGTAAATTTAATACTCGTTTTTTTCAACGAAGAATTAATATCATTGAAATATAAGGGTTGACATTTTATTTCCCAGTTCGGTTCACAAAACTCTTATTAATAATTAAATAATTAGAACACATTCTTAAACAAAAAAAATAATCTTTTTCATTCTCATAAGATTATAACTCTGCTATTTACAAAGCTGTAGGTCTCAGTTTAATATGTTGTTAACTTTTTAAACTGAGTTATACTGTTTTATTAATAACAAAGTTATAACTTATTAGGTTAAAAAATTGCTCTAAACAAAAAGGAGAATTACCCGTTACTTTCTGCTTTTCTATATACTCAAGTAAACTTGCCCTTAGACAAATAGTATCGTACCCTACCAGAGTCATATTCAGTATAGATTGATAATTTCATCATGATCTAACTGCAGAACCACGCCTGTCTATACAAATCTAACCTCACAGTACTTATCTTCCACGCTACATCTAGTGAACCTAACTCCATTATCTCCTTAGGCTTTTTAACATGACAGCAAAGGCACACAATTGACACTAAGCTAGTAGCTAATATAGTCGTACATCTTTACTACAAACAGTAGTGAAGCAGAACAAGTTGCATTTAATACTGTTGGTCCACATGGCACGCAAGCTTGAGTGAGAAGTGGGTCTGGGACATATTATTGATTTTGATACTAAAATTTATTAATTGATAAGAGAAAAATTCATTGTTGAAAGAGAACCCATTCCCAAACTTTGACATGTTGTTCTGAATATTGTACCGTGCAGATTTTAAAAATAATGCAGGCATTATTATTTAGTAATATAAATGGTGTGGACCAATCCAAAACTTCTGCCTGCTTTTGGCACTGTGGCTGATTAATTGAAGAAAAATATATTAAATACTCATGATTTTTTGTTTTGTTTTGAAAGATCACTTTTATTGTATTTTAATCGTGTGAAGATCTATATGTAGAGAGAGAGAGAGAGCAGTAGATATGTTTCTATTAGGAAAATGTTACAATACAATAAGCTACGGATTATTTGCCATCTAAAAAACATTTTTCTGATTGTCATGCAATGGTCAAATGAAGTGGCTAAAACAGAACTGGAAATGGTACAAACAGATCTAAATCTGTTTATTATTATTATTATTATTTTAGAATTTAGGAGCTTTTGGAATAACACGGCAATGGTCTAGCGGTTAGGATGCCTTTATTAGGCATTTTTGTTTTATCCACCCAAGTTTGAATCCTGTAGCCCCTTTGTCACGTCTTGGAGTACGGGAGGTGACTTGATGGATTAATAAAGTTAATTAAATAGAAATTTAATTAAAGACTGGGTTTTAGGATTTAATTTATAAATAAAAATGTGATAATTTTAAAATTTGTTTATTTAGAATGAACAATTATAATATTTAAACAAATAAAGAGAACAACAATAACAATTTAATATGGGTGAAGTGGGTATGGGTCCCATTGGCCCACATATTGTGCACACACACAGTATTGACAATTTTACAATACAACCATAGTCCAAAGAAAATAGAGTTAATAATTTACATGCCTTAATACAACCTACCAAAATCCTCTATTGGTCGTAGGTCCGGTTAGCGGACTCTTCTCTGATCCTAAGCTGATATCCACTTGTTGGGTAAGATTTTAAAACAAATAAAACGTGAGCGAAAGGCTCAGTAGGACTATAATTTTGAAAATAAACAGATAAATAGTTTAATAGAACATTTCTCAATAAATAAAATAAAATTAAATAAGTACTTTCGTTTATCAAAAGTGTATTGGAAACAGTTCATTAAGAGTACCTTTTTATTATTTCAGGCAAACCATGATATTCAGCACCGAAGTGGCTCAGCTGGGTTTCGGGAGCTGCCCCCAAGGTCGGTCATTACACGACCCGATCTCTGATATGGCATCATGCCTGTATATTTTTTTATAATTAAAATCTCTATTTACCAAATATAATCATTAACATTTATTATGAGGTTTATTATGAAAACACTTCAATCTACTGTTTAAGAAAACAATTAACAAGAAATCTTTTTTCAATCAATCATTGAAAAATATTTTATTAAAAATCACTTTGAGGCCAAAACATTTTAAATTGGCTACCAAAGAAGGGGTAGAAGTCTTACCTCATTACTCGTGCCGGTGTCTCACACCGTAATCTTGGTCCGCTATATGTTAGCTCCGCAGAGGATCCACGCACAACCTTAAATGAAAACTAGGTCTATTAGTATCTAACCCGAGATATCCTAGGTTATTAAATCATCTCATGGTGTTTTAGTGTGCTATTTAAGTTTATAAAATCATTCTATAAAGTTAGAAATTCAATCGGGGTTCAAAGCAGTGAAAACGGGTGAAAAATTACAAAATTGCACCATGCTCGGTCGGCCTGTCGTTCGCCTTGGTTCGGCCTGCCGAACTGCATAGTTCGGCCTGTCGGAAAACCAAGTCCTATCAGCCAAACATTTTCAGGTTCGGCCTGCTGGTCGGATGAATCTAGCCTGCTGAACTCTTGAATCCGGCCTGCCGAACATGAAGTTCGGCCCGCCGATCTGGAAAAATTTCATAATTTTCCAGGCACGGGTCTCAGCCTTCCCGAGCCCAAATCTTTAATTTCAACCTGTTTTCTCATTTCTCAAGCATGAGTAATCATCATAAACAATAGAAAAACATAATAGATTACTTTTTAATGCATTAAAACAAGTTTTAAACAAAATTTTTAAAAAAATCCAAAAATTAGAAAAATTAGAGAAAAATGAAAAAACCTTGATTTAGATCCGTTTTTGATGAAACAAAGTTTATATTCAAGTTAATCTAAGTTCATCTAACCTAGATTGAAGGTTCTCTAAGCTTAGAAATGCTTAGATTTCAAAATACAAGAAAATTTAAAAAATTAAAAAAGTTTTGAAATTTAGAAACTAACCTTGAATCGAAGCTCTGATTCGAGTTTGTGGTTGCTCAATCGCGTTCCCGAGCCTTCATGCGCAACAGTATATTGTTTTCAAATCAAATTGTTTTGTTAAAATTTCAATTAATAATTAAAACAACTTAATATAATTTAAAATTATTAAAAAAAGTAAAATAACACAAAGTTTTTTAATTTTCACAAAATGATCAAATTAAGTTTAAAATAATCATTATGGCATACTAATTCATCATTCTATACATTAATAATATTTAATTAATTTCGAGGTGTTACCCTTAAAGCCCCTGCTCCAATTTTGGCTTTGATGCACTGAGATGGTGAGTGCAAGCGATAGCAACCCTGCAGTGACAATTTAAAGAACCTCGCATAAGGTTTAACTGCTTTTTTGATAGCCCTGAGATTACTTCGACAGCCGAAGGGATGGAAATAGGGGCCACCCGATCCCCTTATTGATCATAAAAAAAAAAAGAATGGAAAAGTAACATCGCCAGCCGGAGAATTTCAAAAGGAAAATTTTGCATTGTATTGCTAGTTGTTACGTTGTCATGTTTAATAAAAAGGACTCTTTTTTCTTATATGTGTAATTAGTGTTGGTGGGTATTTTTCTTGCATTTTTAAGAACGTGCAAGACCGACCATTTGAAATAATTGAGGATAGATTACTCCCTCTAAGTTGATGGTTCTTGCTAGTCAGGCAGACACCACATTGTTCTTATTTTAAGTACTTCTGGGTCAGGTTGTATTTGACGTAACAACTTAAAATAGGTATTTAATTTAGAGCGCTATCAATAAGCATTTTAAAATCCGCAAAATCTTAAGAACAAAATTAAACAAATACCAATAAAGAGGATTTTATCGGCCAAGTTCAGATCACACATCATGCTAATTGTGTTGATTTGAACTTGTTTGCTTGAAATAGAAAATTTAAGCTATGCGGTTTAGATTACAATCTTAATTGACACTAAAAGTATAGTTAAAGTGTAAATTTAAATAGAGAATAAAATTTGAATTTATGCTTAAATTGATTTGAAAAGTTGAAAGAGTGAGGGGGCTAAATAAATCAATTCAATTTTAACGTGAAATAAAATCTAAATTAGAGACCTTTTGAACACGAATTTGAACTTGATTCACCCCTCACAATGAAATCCAATCCCATTTCACGGTTTTGAGTCCGACAATCCGTGTAATCCGTTCAATCCAATCCAATTCTGAGGATTTGATTAGATTATAAAAAATATGTATTGGTTTTATATTGAGATTTTTCCTTTTCAATATATACAGATTAGATTACGGATTGATTACCTCCTAATTTGTGTAATACGTGAATATGTTATATATAATAGTTAAATTTTATATATTAATATATATGTATATATAAATTTCTAAACTAACAAAAAATTTCTAAATTAATATATATATATATGTATATATAAAAGTTATGGGTACAATTTTTTATAGTTTTATTAAGTTAGAAAAATAAAATCTAACCCAAATGAAGCTTAAATCCACCCCATTTCTTTTAAGTTGATATATATATACACACATATAGTTTTATTGAGTTTGTTTGTTGTAATTCTATAATTTTGTTTATTATTCA
Organism: Artocarpus hirsutus; assembly: GCA_946598075.1. Taxonomy (NCBI): domain Eukaryota; kingdom Viridiplantae; phylum Streptophyta; class Magnoliopsida; order Rosales; family Moraceae; genus Artocarpus; species Artocarpus hirsutus. Next base: position 373 of record CAMOHE010042844.1, on the reverse strand, counting down.
ACTTGCATTCGATTGGGTTGTAACTTGTTAAATTTTAATGAATTATGTCATGTTATATTATACTTTCTTTTATTCTTAGTTTTTTAAGTAGATATATATATATATATATATATATAGTTTTATTGAGTTTGTTTGTTGTAATTTTACAATTTCATTTATTATTAGACTTATATTTGATTGAGTTGTAAATTGTTGGATATTAAAAAATTATTTCATGTTATATTATGTTTTGTTTTTTATTTTTAGTTTTTTAATTAATTTAAACCCAATGATTAGGGATTGATGCCTAATCGTCAGATTTCAATTTGTAAACACCTTACACCTTTAGTATTAAGAACTCAGAACCACTTTTGAGCTCCCAAGCATATCAACA